>LPNX010126437.1:191269-271190 GCA_001517045.1 Pseudotsuga menziesii | reverse complement strand
AACCTGGGCCATTCCTCTAGAGTTTGAACTTGGGTCATTAATGTAGGGGCACCCAATGTCAACCACTAATATGTATCCAACTGCCTTTGCTAGTTTTTTATGTTCTTGGTGTTAAGATAGGTGTTATTTATCGTATCCTATTATCAGTCATAACTTTCAGTTAATACATTCAATACGGTGGACCTCAAATATGGAAAAATGTACAGTAATTTACACAATTTAAAAACAATAAAATTTATGATAATTTCAGCAATATTATGAAATATTCCTCAAAATATACACATGTTTACAACAAAATTTGAATGCCTAATCCCTAGCATTCCCAAACTCAACATACAAAAAGCCATCTCCTGCTCTCTATTTTCCCTGATGATGAGTGAAGGGTACAAATTGGTCAAACAGGAAGAGCTAGAAAAATCCATCAACAACATTGATTTTGTTAACCTTAGTTTGAATTCTGGCCTATTCAACAGAACAATCAAGTAAAAGAAGGAAAAAGAATGGTGTTGGCATGCAAAATGACTGTTTTTTGTTACTATGGTTACTATGTTGTGTTCAACTTGTTTTTTGGATGTCTTATTTTGATTTTGTCATTTTGTACCAAAGCTCTATGAGGTGCACTTTTATAGGCTTGATCCACATTTTTAGGCATCATTCATAACTTTTCATACTATAGGGTGTAAATGTACTCTTATAAATTTTTGATATGAATAACATGTATCTACTTATGTGTCCAGCTAACACTAGTCCTTTTAGCTTAGTCTTTCTAGAACGTCATTGTTTTCTTGCTCACTATTAAGTCATCTTTAATGCCTGTTAATTGCTTATTATGAGGTTTCTGTAATTGTGACAATTTGTATAAATCAAGCCATAGATGATAAAAAGCACTTCATCCTGGACTGTGTAGCTTAGAAACCCATTGGAAATACTCACAAAAGCATCTTATAACTATCAATATGTCCAAGGTATTCTATGTCACAACAATATAAATGAACTAGGAAATTTCATAATAGAGCTGTTCAAATTGAAATGCTTGTTTATGATTCCAATTAAATTCTGATTACATATGTTTTTAATTTTGGTTACAAGGAAAGGTCCTATAGACCATGTGGGTGTAAAACAACATTGAAATTTAAACATATTCATAAGTGCAAAAGCGTCATATATTATAATGTTGTGCAGTGTACCAGAGGGATCTTTAATCCTTGGTATTGGATACATGTTTTTTATTGTGATCGTGTTCATCTCTCTGCAGTCCATGTACATATGTTGTATCATGTCCTTTGTTACAAATTTTGCCAACCTTTAGGGAGAGGTGCCTTCTTTAGTGTGTCACCTGTTTATCAACCCTTGGTGCTGCCGATTGATTTCTGCATTCTTCAGTTTTGAGCCTCAACATAGTTTTAAGTTTGGAAAGATTTCATTGTGCTGTAGGTTGAAGTTATTTTTTATTACTCAAAATTTTATCAAAATCATGAAAAACCACTCCTTCACGTTTGTTTATAGTCTTTTTTGTTAACTTATTCATGATATCATTAACTTGCAGGTCCATTTGAATTTCTATGACTTGTACCTGTAGTTCCTTTCTTGATCACTTTACGTGGTGCTTTATCTAGTAATTCTGTTCATCATGCCCTATCTTCTTGCGGTGCTGAATTTATTTGGCTTATCAATTGACTTATCTATCGACTTGCTCAGTTTAGTCAATCTGTTATCATGGAATGACTGACATAGTCACTTAGGTGTCTTCTGCATTTGAGTTAACCATACTTTAATGGCGCCAATCCAACTATTATTGGCTTTACAAGCCATTATCTGCCTTTATGCATCATTTAGGGTTAGGACTTTGAAGAAGTTGAGTTCATTCTATGTTGGCATGTGGAGTTTACAAATTTATTTCAGTAAAACATGCTCCTCATCCTCATGGATCTTCAATTTGATAATGTACTAGTGGAATCTTTCATGACAATTTAACATCTACCATCCAACTTTGAACTGCTGCTTGATTTTCAGGATTTTCGAATAATCTGTATGATATAATTCCTGCATCATCAGTTGTTAGAACTTGGAACTCCTACCTACTTTTATTGAGCAGACAATCGTGTTTCCCTTATTGCTCATTGAAACTGCTCTACAATAACAGGTTTAACTAGTTTTTTTTGCATCTATCAAATGTGATCCAATGCATGTTTTTAGTATCTATGTGTTTCAAAAATTCAAAAAATAATTGTCCATTTGCCTCAGTGATATGTCTATCTTATTCTTGTTGATTTATTTCCACGTTTACCTCCACAGTTCATTTGATTTATAACATTCATTATGATAGGCATTATGGGGATTGGGTCTTTTGGATGTGACTTCAACCTAGATAGTATATTGGCATTAATATTGCTCCCTAGGCCTTTGGAAGAGGGATTTCCACAACTCTACTGGAAGGGTCATTCCCTATATTAGGAAACATTAATTGAGTTTGTTTATTGAACTTAGCTTTTATAGGTACCTCTAGCTGTATGGAATTCTGAGATGATTTTAAACTTGCACTTGAAGGTTTTTGCTTTTTCCCCAAAGAATTGTTTATTGTAAGCCATGACTTCTAGCCCAATGTTATTCTTTATACTTCATGTTGTATTTCTCTGTGATTCTTAGTTTCTGAAACAGGCCTGATAGAACATTGGTTACTTCAGCCATAGTCTATGGCTTCTTAGAGGAAAAATCAGATTATGGAGCAAGAACTATGATCCTTTATACCTTTTATCTTTCTTGTATCTTATGTCTATTTATGAACCTAACTAGGGGTTCAGTTATCTATTAATAGAGTTGTTCAAAGTTGACATGCTTGTTTATGCTTCCAGTGAAATTATGATTAAATATGTTTTTAATTTTGGTTACAAGAAAAGGTCCTATAGACCATGTGGGTGTGAAACAACATTGAAAGTTAAACATATTCATAAGTGCAAAAGAATCATATATTATAATGTTGTGCAGTGTACCAGAGGGATCTTTAATCCCTGGTATTGGATACCTGTTTTTTATTGTGATCTTGTTCAGCTCTCTGCAGTCCATGTACATATGCTGTATCATGTCCTTTATTACAAATTTTGTCAACCTTTAGGGTCAGGTTCTTGCTTTAGTATGTCACCTATTTATCAACCTTTGGTGCTGCCGATTGATTTTTTCATTCTTCAGTTTTGAGCCTCAGCATGGTTTCAAGTTTGGAAAGATTTCATTGTGCTGCGGGTTGAAGTTATTTTTTATTACTCAAAATTTTATCAAAATCATGAACAACCACTCCTTCAGGTTTGTTTGTAGTCTTGTTTGTTAAATTATTCATGTTATTATTAACTTGCAGGTCCATTTGATTTTATATGACTTGTACCTGCAGTGCCTTTCTTGATCACTTCACATGGTGCTTTATCTAGTAATTCTCTTCATCATGCCCTATCTTCTTGTAGTGCTGCGTTTCTTTGGCTTATCAATTGACTTATCTATCGACTTGCCCAGTTAAGTCAAACTGTTAGCATGGAATGACTAACATAGTCACTTAGGTGTCTTCTACTTTTGAGTTAACCATACTTTAATGGTTACAATCCAACTATTATTGGCTTTACAAGCCATTATCTACCTTTATGCATCATTTAGGGTTAGGACTTTGAATAAGTTGAGTTCATTCTGTGTTGGCATGTGGAGTATGCAAATATATTTTAGTAAAACATGCTCCTCATTCTCATGGATATTCAATTTGATAATGTACTAGTGGAATCTTTCATGACAATTTAACATCTACCATCCAACTTTGAACTGCTGCTTGATTTTCAGGATTTTCGAATAATCTGTATGATATAATTCCTGCATCATCAGTTGTTGGAACTTGGACCTCCTACCTACTTTTATTGAGCAATAAATCATGTTGCCCTTATTTCTCATTGAAACTGCTCCACAATAACAGGTTTAACTAGAATTTTTTTGCATATATCAAATGTGATCCTATGCATGTTTTTAGTATCTGTGTGTTTAAAAAATTCAAAAAATAATTGTCCATTTTCCTCAGTGATATGTCTAGCTTCTTCTTGTTGAGTTCTTTCCATGTTTACCTCCATAGTTCATTTGATTTATAACATTCATTATGATAGGCATTATGGGGATTGAGTCTTTGGGATGTGACTTCAACCTAGATAGTAGATTGGCATTAATATTGCTCCCTAGTCCTTTCGAAGAGGGATTTCCGCAACTCTACTGGAAGGGTCATTCCCTATATTAGGAAACATTAATCAAGTTTGTTTATTGAACTTAGCTTTCATAAGTACCTCCAGCTGTATGGAATTCTGATATGATTTTAAACTTGCACTTGAAGGTTTTTGCTTTTTCCCCATAGAATTGTTTGTTGTTAGGCATGACTTCTAGCCCAATGTTATTCTTTATAATTCATGTTGTATTGCTCTGTGATTCTTAGTTTCTGAAATAGGATTGACAGAACATTGGTTACTTCAGCCATAGTTTGTGGCTTCTAAGAGGAAAAATCAGATTATGAAGCAAGAACTATGATCCTTTCTACCTTTTATCTTTCTTGTATCCTACATCTGTTTATGAACCTAACTAGGAGTTCAGTTATCGATTAATAGAGATGTTCAAAGTTGACATGCTTGTTTATGCTTCCAATTAAATTCTGATTAAATGTGTTTTTAATTTTGGTTACAAGAAAAGGTCCCATAGACCATGTGGGTGTAAAACAACATTGAAAGTTAAACATATTCATAAGTGCAAAAGCGTCATATATTATAATGCTGTGTAGTGTACCAGAGGGATCTTTAATCCCTGGTATTGGATACTTGTTTTTTATTGTGATCTACTGGAAGGGTCGTATAATTTTACATGTGTCAAAAAAGATTCAAGAATATGGCAATTTTTGAGGAGAGTCATGAGGTGATTGCAATCTAAGTGATATGCTTTAAGGTTGATTGTATGGGGTTATGATACTATGATTGTATGTTAAAGCAACTAGAACATATAGGTAGATGCCGGAGAAATTTTAGCTCTAGGGAAGGCATTTTTGGATTTTTGGAACATTGAAGATTTTGATGAATATTTGCTTGTAGGCTCAAATTCAAATCTCAAACTTGCAAACTTGTCCATATAGTATTGTAGAACAATATTGTTAACAAACAGGTAGACTGCATCATATATTTTATGTGGCATGGTATGTTAGGTTAAGCTTGATTTGGTTAAAGAGTGATGGAGATAACCTTGATTTGGTAAAATGGGTTTATGGTTGGTGGTTTATGGGCCCATGGTATTAGCATGTGAAGAAGCCTACTTAAAGGCTTGAGTAACTCATTCTATGCTGCTTGTTTGTGGCTGGTGTTGGTTGGATTGGCCAGGCCTTGGCCAGATTGGTCAAGGATAATAGATATATTGGTTGTTGTTTTTCCCTGTATAGGGTTTCTAGGGTGAAAATCTTCTTCATCGTGTGTGCTTGTTCTTTTGTGTATTATTTTTTCTAACAACTGGTATCGGGGCAAGGTTTGTTTGGACTCTCTCATGGGCATGGCTAAGGTTCTAGGGCTAGAGAATGTTGTGGACCGGTGAATTCTTATTGGTTTATTGCTGGAATGAGAGTAGTCTCATGATTCTGAGATGCCATGAAATTTCTTGTTGGAGAAACATATCATTGCAGGCATAGTGGTGGAAGCAAAGAAGGTAGTGCCAAGAGCAGCAGTGTGCAATAGCATGTGGTTTGGATCTGCACATTGTGGGGTGTATAGACTTTCCTCCATGGCCAACTTGGAGCTCACGGTGCAAAACTACCAACCTCGTTTAAGTTTGAACCAAACAACACGTTCACCTTAGGAATTTGCTACACCACAGCTAAGTTTGGCACAAGTTGTGAGGTAGCAATCGAATGGTGGTAGAAAGATTACATGCCAGTTGCTTGGCATGGTACTTGAAAAGTCTACTCCAGAAAAGCTGCAAAAGCATGCTGTTGTTCCTTGTGTGGTTCATGGTAAATGAAGTCCATTGGTTGAAGCTTAAGCCAAAGATGGAAATGCATGATATGGATTGATGTGAAGCAGTGACACATGGAAGATGCGGATGAAGTAATTGATTCACTATATTGTAACCATTTTTATAGAGTTATATTTAATCACAATGTAAATAGGCATATGGTTGTAAGACTCATTTGGGAATGCATACCCCTGGTTTATTGATTCACTAGTGTAAAGTCTAGATATAGACTTAGGTGATAGGGGGGCATGTTGTATTCCTGAATCCTAGAAACCAGGTTAAAAATTTAAGGTGGGTTGGTGTTTACCCCAAGTCAAGTTTAAAGGGGGAATGCTAGGTTAATCTTGATTCACTTAAAGAGTGGTTGAGATAACCTTGATTTGGTCAAATGTGTTTGCCATTAGTGGTTTATGAGCTCATGGTTTTGGGTAACCTGTGCTATTTTCCCCTGGTATTAGCATGTGATGAAGCCTACTTAAAGGCTTGAGTAAATCCATTGTATGCCTTGTGTGGGGCCAGTGTTGGATGGATTGGCCATGCCTTGGCTGAATTGGTCAAGGATAATGGATTTCTTGTTTGCTGGTTTTCCTGGTTAAGTGTTTCTAGGGTAAAAAGCTTCTTTATTGTGTGTGCTTGCTTCTTTTGTGTGTTATTATGTCTAACATGGTAGAAGAATTTAGACCAAGAAATTTCAAATCATAAACTTATAATTATCACAAATATGCAAATTGAGAATGAATAAAAGAATGATGAACTAAAATATAATGGCATGCTTACATATATGGAAAACATGTCAATTTTAGTCAATGCACACAGCAAATAAGAACCGACATACCAAAACTTACAAGTCATTCAATGGCCATCAGACCTAAGAGAGCATTAATAGCATTGCCTTAAAGGGCAAAATATGCAATGATAATAACACATCAAGCAGTGAATTTCAATGGATGTCAAGTCATTAAAGTTGTTAATGAAGAGACACAACAAGATGTTTTACCTCTTTAGAGTCTGTCTTATGAGTTCCTATATAAATACCACAAAGCATTTACAGTTCATCCAAATCCAATTGAGTATCGACTTATTTTCAAGTAGTTGGTTATTGAGGACTACCTGATCCATATACCTGTTTGCGTGGAACTGGAATGCATTCTGATGGCCACTATGAAATCGTGAAGTTACCATTCATTGCTTTAAGGATGCCATCTCCATACTGATTATTAAGTCCTTCTCATGATTTTTGTCATCCTTACACACATTTCTACAGAGGCCTCTATATTGTTTGTATATTTATGAGGTCTATTGTATTCTGACCAGATTGAATTTGTGGTCCTCAACTATGCATGATTTATCTTGTGTAAGCAGCTAACTTTATTTTATTTTTATTATTGATATTCATTCTGACATTTGCACTGTTTACTCATTTATAACATTGCAGGTCCGGTACAATAATGTCCCACATACTCGTTTGGTGGAAGATAAAGGTGGTCAAAATTGGATTGTATTAGATAAAGATAAATTCAAATTTCCAGGAGGTGGAACCCAATTCATACATGGGGCAGATCATTACATAGATCAGATTGCTCAGGTTCTTGGAAATGGTGCTTGGTTTTCTTATTGTCATTAGGGGTTCTAGCTAATGCCATTCAGAACTAGATGCATTGTGGTGTTATTTGTTGTTGCTAGGCCCTGAATATTTTTTATTTTTATTTGGTTGTGCAGATGGTTCCTGATGTGGCTTGGGGTGTTCATACTAGGGTTGTTTTGGATGTGGGATGTGGTGTAGCAATTTTTGGTTCCTTTTTGCTTTCTCGAAATGTATCAACACTTTCCATAGCTCCAAAAGATGTTCATGAAAATAAGATCCAATTTGCTCTTGAATGTGGTGTTCCTGCTATGGTGGCAGCTTTTGCAACACGTCGCCTCTTGTATCCCAGTCAAGCTTTTGAGATGATTCATTGTTCCTGTTTTCAAATTGAATGGACTCATTATGGTATAGTTTTAACTCTATTTCAGATTCCTAAACTATGAGATTATATCTAGTGCATTTTATATGAAATTAATAGAAATCTGAACAAGGGTTTTTATTATTTGTTAGGTACAAAGATACATATAGCATAATTTTTAGAGGTCAAGCAGTGGAGAAGAGTTAGGTCTATGATTGAGTGGTGAAGGTTGTTGGTCTGTTCCCTTAGACTCACTGGTTCCATTCTGAAGGAGCTGTCTACCCCAGTTTATAGCAGATGGATATGCGGTATGCCCTTTTGTGGATCTAGTGTCTGGACCATTTTTCATCAGATAGATGATAGATTGGAAAATTCATGAATTTTTGTTGTTGTGAACAATGCTCCATATAATCCATTGTCAAACATGGTCAACAACTTAATTCCCAGGGCTTTATGCATGCTAGGGTTTAAACCTGGGTCATCATTATGGGACACCCTTTGTCAACCACTAAATTCCTAATTTCGTTTTTCATGTTGAGTGCTTAGAAGAGCATACAGGTGCATGATGCCAGAAATAACTCATAGCATAGTAGATGGCAAAAAGGTTGGTAAAATATATGGGAGACTGCAAATTGGAAGAAAATGGAGCTGGCTATGCCTATTTGACTGTTTCTTGATATAGTTTCTCATCGAATTTTGTGACCCCACCTTCAAGAGGTATTTTTCTTTTAATGATTCATTCCTTTCTATAATAGAGCTAAGCTTCCATCTCAAGGATTGTTAAGAGCTATTGGTCTTAGTTGTGGTCATATGGAATTTACATGTGCCCATGAGATGACGAGACCCCTAGGCATTACACCAGATATTTAGTCTCCATTGGCTTGAAGGGGTGTGAAATTAATCTTATACCAATGGAGATGTAGATCTTGATTTTGGAGCCTTTTAACTTGCATGTTAACGGGATATGGATAAAAAGACCTTAACTTTAAAAGGCATTTCTTATATATCTCAATGTCTGTGTGCCTGGATCAGATTAAAAAGGGATTTAATTTGATCTCTCACATTCACTGGGCATGACTTGTACAAATTGTGATGTTGGCAATGCCTAATTCTATATGACAATGACTCATTGTAACTTGTAAATAATTTTAAGGGTGGCATGGTTAAGAATGATGGTATAATCGATGTAAGAAAAACTATCTTATGATTAGATTGTTAAAGTTATAGATTAAGAAATGGCCTTTATCCCATGTTCCACACTGTTTCAGGGTGGGGGTGCTGTGTTATGGGAATGGCTGTAGGGACTCCCCAAATCTCAAGGGGTGACACCCTTGAAAATATTAAAAGAATGGAATAAATAACATTTAATATGCAATTAGAAACTCATGTACTCATGTTTCAGATTCATTGAAACTTCCAGGAATCGGCATCATTCTTTGGATGCATGCTACTTGTTCCAATATATTTTTCTTTAAATATTTCAATCACTTAATGTGACTGTGTTTGGGATGTCTTTATATATGCTGGAGGAGGACTGTAGATGTTGTTTGAGGGGCATCTGTAGGTCGTTCAATGCCAAGGGATGTGCAGGCGTCCCTGCAGTCCCCTAATTGCTGGGAAAGATATGGAAATATGGGAATGGAGTTTCTTGCATTCAGGGCTGCTAAGGGATGTAATGGTAATGGATGCCTGTCACTCTTTGACAAGAAACATGGGACTTGTCTCCCACCCTGGACATGTCCCTGTGAAAGACTTATTTTATCTTAAAATTTGGAAGACCACAAATAAGAATAGGAAAAACATGCACATAAGACAATAACTTCCACCTTAGTTGGTCGAAAAGGCCGAAAATAGGGGATGGCAAGGTCACATAAAGGATGCTTACAATGATAAGTGCTCGTGGGGGGAACATAAAAGGTAAACTCAGAATCTAATGCAATTTTCTTTTTGTTCCAAGAATCTAATGTAAATAACAGTACGAGGTCAAACATTTGAATTTATACCAATGGGGAAATTGGACAAACTATGGTTATAAGAAATTATGTTGTGGTTGATGAAGGAGAATGATAATTAGGGAAAGGTAGATGGGCTTCCATGACTGGCATACAAGACCCTTCTTACGTAAAATAGGGAAATTGGATTCAAGAGTAGTGGAAAAATGATTAATATTGAAAATATTTCTGATTTGTCACTTGATAAATTCAAAAAGTACTGTTACTCAATAGCATTTTACTATATTAAATTAAAGGACATTTCCTTCAAAGGACATTGAATTAAAAGCCATTTCTAGAATCTTTCTTCATCACTAGACATTTTTGAATCTGACCATTCATCCTCTACTGTATTTAATTTTGTGAGAATTTACTACATGAAAGAATTGGATATTATGTGAATAATGCTATCTGCATTAGGTTTCAAATAAATATGAGGAGCATTGCTAGAACATTGCTTTGGAATGCAAATGCGATGATCTATGTCATTGGCTAGTCATTCAATAATTATGGGTTGTAGCATTCAAGTAGACAAAGATGCCATTCAGTTCCTACTTTGTTTGTCCCGGTATTTCAAGCTGTTATTTATTTGCTGAGGGAATTAGATTTTAGAGGCCCTCTTCCAGTTCTAAAGTTGCTTATTGGAGACACAAGATGAGGAGGATTGCTAGAACTTTTCTTTTGGAATGCAAATGTGATAATCTATTACAATGGCTAGCGATTCAATAATTTTGGGTTGTAGCATTCAAGTGGGCAGAGATGCCATTCAGTTACTACTTTGTATGTCCTAGTATTTGAAGCTGTTGCTTACTTGCTGAGGGAATTAGATTTTAGAGGCCCTCTTGCAGTTCTAAAGTTGCTTATTGGAGATACATTGTTGAATAATTATTTTACTACAGATATTGCCCTTGTTTTTAATGTCGATTCAAGGTAGTCACTATGCTGCTTTTGTGTTTTGATTCATGGAGCTCATATTGCTTATATGAACTAATCATGTCTTGCAACATACAAGTGTATGGACATACATTCAAGAGCGTTCACTAATTGTGACACTTCCTTTTCCTTTAATGAAGGGGGTATTTTACTTCTTGAGGTGGATAGGATGTTGAGGGCTGGAGGCTACTTTGTTTGGGCAGCGCAACCAGTTTACAAACATGAGGAGAAGCTACAAGAAACTTGGAAAGGTACTGTAAGTGGAGAAGAAGAAGATTGATATTTTTTTTTAAATTTAGATTTGGCAGAATATTTGATACTTACTATGGATTTGCATTTGGCACAAAAGATAGGTTTTAATTCAAAAGTTTCTTGAGGATGTATCTCTATGCCTTTTTGTTTGGTTGGATAACTGAGCTTTTATGATATGAAATTTGCCTTGGATACCAGTAATGTGCCGAGTCTTAAGATACACTATCTAATTAATAGTCATGTGGGTAATCTTCCAACATCTCAGTTGAAATTTTTTCTTCCATCCCACTTCTTTGTCTTTTCATGAGAGATGTGGGGAACAAGAAATCGACATTTTGACTTTCAAACAAATATCCTTCAAAGTTATGCATCAGTCTTCTGTAGAAATAAGCAACACAGTTAGAGAATTCAAATCAGACTTTATTAACTGCTAAAATCTATATCCATGGTATGCTTTTGCTGGAATAAACATCTGTTAGTTTATATGCATTCTTCTGTAATGAGTTATTCACAATTTCACATTACACATTTGTCAAAAATTAAAACCATTTAGAAAGATGAATACTTGATTGTGGTTAGTTGATGCTGCATAAGATGCATGAGGATAAGTGCACGAATATAAGCACATCAAGATTAGCTATATATTTTTATCTTGAACGTAGTATAGCATCTCTTAAAGACAATATCAATTATGTGTAATGATAGGCTATAGCCTGCAGGTATAATTTAGACAAGGACACGATGTTAAGGATAATAATAATTATCTATACATACTGATGTGGTTAGATTAAGTGTCCTATTTAATGGGGTTGAGATGTAATCTTTTGGATCAAAACAGAGATGTAAGGAAGCATTGAAGGATGTAGTAGTAAGAGAAGAGAACAGAGTGTGTTGGTAGTGACTGGTAAAAGGGTTTTTTTTAAATCATTTTAAAAATATGGATACAAAATGTTTTAATTCCAGATAGGATTAGATTTAAATATTGTTGGCTCCTAGAATATGGTTTTGCAATTGATATAGTTGTTGCTAGTGGTTGCTGCTGGAATTCAAAGTTGCTTGATCATTAGTGTATTGGTGATGGAACTACTTATGGAACTATAGGATCCCATTTTGTATAAAAATACTACTGTTAGATTTCATCTTTGAAATAAATTCTATCTTCATTGAAGCCCATAATGGGTTGAAAACATATCACAACTTTTGTAACAAAATCACGAGAACTGCTTTTAACTACGTTATGCCAAAATCAATCACCCATATCTCTGAGGGTCATTTCAACGTGGTAAAGAAATTTGAGAATCCATACTTTTCTAGAACTTTGGATAGAGATATGTTGAGAATTTTGTTCCATTTGATAAATGCCAACTTAGAATTCCTCTTTCCCCTATTGATTAAAGCATGGTGCAAGGCACTTTCAACAATTTGACATTCCACATTGCGATTTTGTGTATATAGATATATTTTGTCCTATAGAGTGGTCTAAATTACTAACTATTTTCACCTAAATTAAAATTTATAGTAAAAAAAGTATATCTTTAAATCAAATCATCGCCAACTTTTGGATTTTTGCAATAGCTGCAATTTCCACCTGTAAGCCTGTTTTATAAAGCCTTGGTTTAGTTGGGAGGGCCATGTACAGAATGAACTAGGCAAAGAGGCTGGTATTTAAGGAAACCCCCGCATCCCAGATTGCTTACACTTGCCCTGTTTGAATGGGTATGTAGAGGGAGGCTATTTTGATGCAAAGATGGCTTGGTAAGTTCTCTTTGAAGGGATGACAATTGCAGCCTTTTAGTAATATTATACTTTCGGGGTTTCCAAAAGAATCATCAGCAAATCTTGAAAATGATAAAAGAGCACCCATTTTGTGTCAAGTTTGATTCAACTCAATTTAAAAGCAGCGAAAAAGGGGAAAAATTCTTAATTCGACGAGCAGTAGGAAGCGGCCCTAATCCACCATGATCAATTAAAATTTTTAAAGCAGTTGCTTCTTCATGACCTCAAAGTTTCTGGCCCATCATTTGCAGACAATATCTAAATATATTAAAGAAGAAAATTATGGTTCGAAACATGCTTGAATCCAATAAATCAGGAGTGCTAACATTGGAATTTCTCTTAACATTGAAAGTGACAGTTGTGTAGGGCACTGGGCATTATGGATTTTGGATTTGGTGAGAGGGATGAGGCGTTGGGAGGAATATAAAAGGGTCATATAATTTTACATGTGTCAAAAAAGCTTCAAGAAGATGGCAATATTTGAAGAGAGTCATGAGGTGATTGCAATCTAAGTGATATGCTTTAAGGTTGATTGTATGGGGTTATGATACCATGATTGTATGTTAAAGCAACTAGAACATATAGGTAGATGCCGGAGAAATTTTATCTCTAGGGAAGGTATTTTTGGATTTTTGGAACATTGAATATTTTGATGAATATTTGCTTGTAGGCTCAAATTCAAATCTCAAACTTGCAAACTTGTCCATATAGTATTGTAGAACAATATTGTTAACAAATAGGTAGACTGCATCATATCTTTTATGTGGCATGGTATGTTAGGTTAAGCTTGATTTGGTTAAAGAGTGATGGAGATAACCTTGATTTGGTCAAATGGGTTTATGGTTGGTTGTTTATGGGGACATGGTTTTGGGAAACCCATGGTATTAGCATGCGAAGAAGCCTACTTAAAGGCTTGAGTAACTCATTCTATGCTGCTTGTTACGTCGTAAGGCGTTTTTCTCTGAAGTTCTTTGGAAAACCACTGTTCATTTCGTCGTCTATTTAGCCAACCGAATTTCTCCGTGTGTCTTCTTTGTGATCCGCTGGTTTCTGGTTTCTAGGGCTAGGGATTTTTTTGTGTGTTGTCCACATCTTCGCGTGGTGTCCTGGGCTGCAGCAGTTGCCTGTTCAGAAGGCTCGCAGGTCTGGTGGTGACCGTAATTGGGCCTCTGTTACCAATTCCTGAAACACCAATCTGTGTCTGTATCATCCAAGCGGCCAGCGCGTACAAGTAGAAAACCCGGCCATCAATGGTTAAGCTTCAAATCTCATCCCCAATTTGGAGTCTCTGCCCTTTTCTGAGCATTGCTTGGTGTGTCACTTCGTTTCTGCAAGCTCAAGCAGCAGCCCTGACGGACCCAAAAGAAGGTAACCGCGGAATATATTTTAAAAAAAATACCATGAGCTACAATAATTCTTTTGTCCTCTGATTTTTATCAAGATTTTATCGATACTTTTTTTTGTTGATCAATTCATTTCCTTTTCCTTGCTCACAGTTATTGTATTAAAGTCACTTGCTCAGAAATGGAGCACCGGTATAGCTTCTAATACATGGAAAACTCCATGGAACCTTACAGGAGATCCTTGCACTGGACGAGCCATAGATAGTACTCAAATTACTGGGGTTTTCTCCCTCATGTTGTAGAGGGTTTCCCTAGGGTAAATTCTGTGTCTCATGTGTGAATGCTAATGCTTATGATTATTCAATTTTTCAAGCACTACCATAATTTTGCAATTAAGATCAAAATTCAACAAAATTAAACAATTATGTTTATCTCCAAGTATTATTTTTGTTTGCGTAATCCTTTATGAGCATTTGTGATTTTCTAGGATATTAGCATGATTCTTTGCTAGCATGTTCACATATATGTGAATCGTTTTTGACCTTGACATGCTTTGCATCATGTTTGGACTCGGGACATATTTTGTTTCGATTTGTGACACCAGTGCCACCATGCAAGTTTAAATAGAAGTTACTAGTTACCAGATACTTTCATTAAACCAAATTGACTTTGTTAAGGACAAATGTTAGGCATATACGTACAAGAAACCTTATTTATTATATACATGAAGAATTTGTTTGGGTTCGCTTTTATAATTGGTTTATGATCATCAATCATGTGACATAGAACTACAAATATGGATGCTAGTTGACTCAACTGTATAACACATTAGAACCACAAAGTTCAAAATTATTATACATCCACAAGTATTGTTGTTTAGGACAAGTAAAACTTGAAATTGAAAATAGTTGTTTTATTGCTTAATGTCCTACAATGACCAGGAAATGGCTGGGACTAAAAGACAAGTCAGCATGTGAGGTATACTATATAATTGATGAGGGAGTACTTGATGCATCTACTGAGAAATGTTTACTTATTACTTAACTATCCCATTTAGGTGAGTCTACTTATCTGTATTAGATACTCGAATCCCTGTGTCCCTTTATCCTCGTGTCATTTTTTATCACCAGGACAAGTTGGAAAGAAATGAGGTGACTAGAGAATAGTTAGCTATCATCTATGACATTGAAGTCAGCCAAAACCCGGTCAAGAATTGGCTGAGCTGGGAAGAAATTAGGGATTTCTCTCTCTTGGATCCTTAGTGATAGCTGCCTTACATGTACAGAGATGATAATGTTGCATTGCATCTAGAAATATTCAGGTCTCCATTTCTATTTCTGTGCCTGAATATTTCTCACTCTTCTGGCCATTTAAGGTCAAAGTCTTAGGTGCCTGTCTATCCCATGTGCCTATCATGCTCTGCCTTTGGATCACATATTTTGTCTGAATTTGATGATGGGCAGAGCCACAGATCTCGTATTCTTGACAATCCTTCAAGCAACACAAGGCTGTCTGGGGCAGCATTTCCACCCTGATTAGATGCCATGGGTCTATATAATGATGTGACTAACCTCTCTGTGCCTAGGGATGTCTGTAAAAATATCATGCATTATTTTCCTCCTATGATAGAAGAGTTTTTGTATAAAGAGTGCTACATGTAGCTGATCATGATAATTGATAAGGAGGACAGAGGGCCTCCTGTGTCTCTAAATTGTAAAAAGGAAGTGGTATCTACCCCCAATTCTATGATAGACGGGATATATTCTGATTCAACTTCAATGGAAGAGAGTCTACAGATCCTGTCTTCTCTAGTAGTCTGGTGTTCTCCCTCAATTCTAAGCTGATGTGAGTGCACCTAAAAGTGGTTTACGTGGAATCTCAACCCATGTGAGATGCAAAGGTGCAAGTATACAGGGAGAATAGTAATATTACCATCTACCTGCAAAGTCTGTCTACAATACAAATCAGGTTTGTATGAGAACTCTCTTGGAGGTGGGATCCATGTGATGTGAACATAGGATTTCTTCTTTGATGGAAGCATTAATTTCACCCTTTGGGTAGAAGTTGAGATTCATTGTAGTAAGGGACAATCTGAATGGGAACAGATGATGAATGAAGATGCCTTCTATACGCATAAAGAAAGAGATTTCATCATACCAATGTGCTGAATAGAGTGAGATCTGAAATCCTCTCATGGGTACTTGCTGGACTTTGCGCACATTGATGATTCGTTACTGTATAATTGCAGCAATGTGCTCATGAAATGCAAACTTTCAATCTCTCAATTGAAACTTGAAGGAAGAAGTCAATCAAAATCTTCTAGTTTTGAATTTCTCTTTCCTTCAGCTTTTCATGGAAACTTCAATACTCTACAGGAGGGAACATAAGTTACATGGGTGTTAACTTTGTATGCAGCTGTCTCCATTGGTATGATTTGTTTTGAACTGATATTTTAAAATTTTGTGTATATAATTGATATCTTCATGTTATCATATCTTAGAGCATCCATTTTATCGCACTAGTTTCAGCTTGCAAATTAATCAACCATTTCAAATAACCTGTATTTTTAGTTTTATGTCATGGGAGGACACAACTGAAGGCCAAAGGTATCTCCTACATGGTCCTTTCATAAAGATTCCAACCTTGGAATTCTCATGAAAACATATATGTGGCTCTGGAAAAGCTGTAGACTGTTGTATCTATTTTGCACTTCAAAGAATTTGTTCATGGTCATTATTGAGGTGAGATTGATTCCCGATTTCTGACCATTCAGGAGTGTATCAGGAAATTGGAGGAATAGAACTATATATGTCTCTGACCATTAATCCTAAGGCTTTCAGGTCCCTTGTGACTGAATTCAAAAAGGATATGGCACGGGAGCTGGAAGTTGTTGTTTATCAGGTGAAACAGAACCCCTGCCAATGAAGTGAAAAGATTGTTTTCAGCAGTCAAAAAATCCTTAATACTTGTTGACAGTTTCAAAATTTTACTGTTTAGAAGGAAGTCATAGATTATTCATTTCATGTTTTCAAGAGTGACAATTTATGGATATATATTTTTGCAAACATGAAGCAAACACAGGTTGACATTCTGAATGTCAGCGATAGAGGAGATACCTTACAAATTGGATGGCCCATCTTGCCAGCTGACTCTAGTAATTATATGAAAAATAGTACTGCTGAGGTTAAATAACTAAAATCTTTCCTTTTCCAATTAAATGTTTGAGGAATGAGGACGACTGAACAATACTCTATGATTATTCATGTATATCGAAAAGTATAGTTATATGAATTAATTAAATATGTTGTTCTTTATCTTGTTTTTGCCAAAATTTTTCCATTTGTTCAACTGTTATCGATTTTCATATTTGCAGAGAATCATCTCCCTTTTAAGTGGGCATCAGGTTCACCTTTGTGATGCCTTCGGAACTTACCATCTGTTAAGCTGGAAGATTTTTCCGCCTTCAAAAAGGTATAGTAGTTCTGTTTGTAAATAATCCAAAATATATTGTGGCTAGTTGTTTGCTATGGTTTTACTTGAGTTGTAACTGAGTTTCATGCTTAACCATCAGATAAATCAAGAACAGTGGACACAAACATGTAGTTTCAATCTATAAAATTTGCATAAACAGGGCAATTTATAGATGATCTATGCATATCTAAAATCAAGATCTGATTGAAAGTAAAATTTAAATGAAAACATTCAACTTGCAAATAAGAGACAAATTGATAAAACACAGCTGGCATTATTCAGTTACCTCCATATATAATTGATGTTTTTCAGGAATGGTGACTAGCAATTAAATATTTGTTGCTGGTAATCTGTATACAAGCTTGGTAGTTGATGCTACAAAAGAAAAAAACATTCTAGTTTGGTGACCCCAAGTGACTATCTTAATAAAACCAAATGGGAATTTTGTAGAGATAAAAGTGAACAGTTTTGGGAGTGGATCCACTCAAAGATATAAGTTTGGAACGATTGTTAAAAAATTTAATCTAGAAATGTTAAAAAATTTAATCTAGAAATAGTGTGCACACAACTTTTATAAATAAGAGAAAAAAATCATAAATATCATACAGCGAACGAAGGAATCATCTTGAGGCTCCTAGTCCAACTCGTGTGTTGCAGTCTGTGTCTGTAAATCTGCACACATGGATAACAGAGATGGAGGTATGGCACACAATATACAATGAGAATGCCTCAACTTGCAATGATAGCTCAATTCAATATGAGGGCTGCTTTATACACAGAGATCCAAGTCGCAGATGGTTGGGGATCATGACCATTCATCTAATGATCCAAGTTACTTATTAACTAGGACTATCTAATGACGACTTCATAACCCCTTCATAAACTCGCCACCCACTTTATAAAGTTTATCACATAATAATAATGAGACTTTCAAGGTTCACATGTTTGAGTCAGTGAAAGAAAATAGACCACAAGCTAGATATGATTGAGTGTTCTTGCTTAAGTGTTGGGCATCATAATCTTCCATTGGTGATGTCTTCATCTTTGTCACTGATGCTGATTTTCAAACCATAATTCCACTGGAGCTCATTGACAAATTTTTCTGCATCTCATAATTGGAACTGATTCTCTTCCTTCGAAGTCTCATGCATTCAACATTCATCAATCCTTGATTGTTTTCCTTGAATGGTTGTTACTAGACTTCAACCTATTGGAAAGAAACACTTCTTTATTGGGGGTCACCGACCTCACATTTGTACTCAATTTTTTGTAATGCTCAATGTCTGAAAAATCACTTTAGCATTACCAATGTTCTGAAATCCATCTTTGTGGTCACCACAACTTAAGTGTTTCACACAAATGTCTGGGTTATTATCACAAGTACGTTTTGCTCAAGACATTCCCGGATCCTCATTTATCTTAATCTTAACCAACAGATGATTGGAATACAATTTCACTATAATCCTTTTTTCTTCGTCATTTGGAAATAATGAATTTGAATTATATTGACACATTACTTGATTTCCTTTTACTGCTCAGTTTTTACATGCTCACACTGACTTCTAAAATATCATTGCCATTGTAAATATCATCTTGGAAACTATTTTCCATGTCTATTTGCCCTGTTTTGCTGCATATTGTAGAATTTCATATGGGTTTGAAAGTTCTCTCAGTTCTCAGCCCTCCTGGTTTCAATGTCAAAATTTTTAGTGTTTAATGCCCAACCCAGTTTTCATATAGGCTGGAAATTGCACAATATTTTCAGAAAAATAAAACACTGCTGAAACTCCATTTGATTAAGCATTACTCTGTGTCATTGCAGTTAGCAAGAATAAACAAGTACAAAGGTGCAATTGACAACAATCAAGGGTTACAATCTTGATCATACTCACTTTTCTTATCATTGCCACAGGTAAATCATAATTCGTTTTTAGTGTATTACGAATTTCTTTTTTGGTTGCATCAGTATTTTAATGTAGTGTTTTCTGTGGTTTTGCTTCTTACCATTATTTAGAACACTAAACATATTTGACTAATATGATAATTGATATCTGAACAGTTCAACAAAATGAACAATCTTTTCCCAAGGTATTTCACCAATTATGTGGATCTCAAACGTGCAACCTTGAAGGAGGACCTTGAGGCTGGTTTAGGGTTTAGGAGGAATTTTTAATAGTCAATGGTTTGTAAGGAGTTTTATTAGATGGAATTTCTTGTGAATTTTTGCATGATATGTTTGTGAGGAAGTCAGATTGTCCCTGAATTTGAGTTCCTTCAAATCATTTTTATGGTGTTGGCTTTTGAATCCTTCTTTGAATATTGAATTTGACACAAGGTATCTACTTGGTTTAATTTCAATGTACTATCAGTTGTTTCCTTTTGACAAGGAAAAATACGAAGTCCTTGTTGCTTTTGATAAGGTAGAATTGCTAAGTCTTAAAGATTTTCTCAAGACCTATTATTTGTGGCTATTACAGATTCTCAGATAACCCAAAGCTACCATTTTCAGCCATCGGAACATCTCTCAGCATATTTGTAATTGTCCTTCTTGTGGAACATATTTTGTTTGCAGCTGTAAATCATATTAAAAAAGCTGAAGAGGATTGTAGGGAAATGGAAGAACTTAAGGGATGTGCTAAAGCTGTTGATGTTGCAAAGTCACAGGTACTCTGTTTTTTCAATGAATAGTTAAGTTTGCAAATCTTGTCGACAAATCATATTGTGTTGTATTATCCTTGTTTCATTGTTCATTTTTCTGTTTTGTGGTTAGTTGTTTTTAGTTTTATGGGTGTGTTCTTTATTTTATTCATTTGGTAAGAAAGGTCCTAACTTCAGAGGAGAGCACAAGATTGCCTTGAAGTTTTATTATTTGTCTGACATGTCAACTCATTTACTGTCGTATTGATCATACTATAGATGGTTTAGACAAGTTGCTAAAAGAAAACTAATTTGCTATTAGTGCTAGGTTTTGTGTCTAGTGATAGTTTCATAGATTCTATCTAGACTCTAATTATACTCAGTGTTGCACTACTTTGTTCATAGTTTAAAAGCTTTAACCCTTGATGTAGTTATACATGCACCAACACCCAACCTGTGCAACACAGGGTATAGTGCTGCTTTCATTTCATATCTGACAAAGATGTAGTCAAGAATTAACCCAATTCAGGATTCTATTTGGTAATCGATTCATGTTAGATCAAAATTAATTTTATTGGTACTTTAAGTAAATAAGTAAATGTGATAAACCTTGCAGTCATTAATTGATATAAATTAATTAATTACAAAGGAAAAGGTAATTTAATTTGTTTTCAGTAATATTGACGCATTCCTTACAGTTTGGTCGACACCCTTCTCCTATAGTAAGGGAACATGAGCTAAAGGTGATATGTAGCTTATTTAACATTAAAATTTAAATTGAAAAAAACAAATTATAAGAAAATTCTGTCAAAATAAATCGTAGATCCATCTAACTCCATGCTAAGCAATGATGATTCAGGGTTAAGATAGATATATGGAGATTTAATTAAGTTCAAATTATCTACTTGAATTTTATAGTAGCACCCTGCCTACATCCTCAAGGAACTCTAGGATCAGTGTGACCCCCAAGATTTGAACTCTTTGCCTATCTGTGGTTTTTTTATTATCAGATAGCAAAGATTGGGGGCTCAAACATACATACCTATATGCTTGTTATGCACCCATTTTTTCACTAAGGCATAGGAGGTCTACACCAACACGTATTCACTAAGGCATAGAAGGTATGCACCCATTTTTTCACTAAGGCATTGGATTTGAGACTTTCTTAAATCATTCATCAGTTTCCATAGTTGTCATGTCATTCATTAACCACATGACATATAGGGGTGAACTCCTTCACAGATTGCACTATGTATATGGGTTTCTACCTGTGCAGTTGAGCATAATTGTTTTGTGGATTCATTGATTATATTTCCTATTGAAATCCATTTCCTGGTTTAGAGCTGAGTTTTACTTTTCTTAGGTACTAAATAGTTGCATATTTAGCCATTCAAGTTTAATTTTAACCAATTCTTAAATTGAATTTGTTAGATTAGATTTTCGTATTTTGCACATGATCTTGGTTATTGTTGTTAGCTGTTGAACAAGATAAATAATTTGCTTCATTGTTTTTCTAATTTACAGTTCATTGTCTTTCTATTTTACGATTGATATTTTTTTATTGGATTTTGTAGGAGTGAGCTTAACTTATAAGTGGGCCATTGAGTATGAAGAGCCTGCTACTGAGGATTTGTCATTCAGTATGAATACCCTAATGTTGAGGCTTTCAAGCTGTTAAGTGTGGTTTTGAAGCTGCTGATGTGGGATCCAAGTATGGTTTTAAAGTTGTTGATGTGGGATCTAAGTATGGTTTTGCAACCAAGTGCAAATATGATGGTTTAGCCATTGTAATATTTTGAAAAGTGATGATTTTCCTGTAAAGTTATATGGAAATTAATATGTGTTTTTGAAAAAACTCATATTTGTTGTAATACTTTTGACATTTCATATAATATAATTTGTGGTTTAAAACTTATATATGGTTGTACTTTATATTATGTACCAATGTTGTAATTATTAACTAATTAATGTGACATTGCATGATTTACATGTGTATTAGATATTATTTACAAGTGTTGTAATTAATTATAATGTGACATTGCATAATTCACGTGTATTAGATGAGAATAAATGTATGATTCTTTTTTTAATTTAAACGTAATATCAAATTAAAAATTTATATTGATTAATAATGGACAACATTAAAACTACTAGAATATAATGACCATACATAAAGCGACTAAAAATGACTAAATTAGTGACCAGTAAATGAGATTAATGACCAAAATTCACAAATAAAATGACCAATAATTGAGAGATATGCAGCTAAACATTGAGATATAAATGACCAGAAAAATGACCAAAATTTGCATATCAATGACCAAAAATCAGTTTTGGTGGCTAATTTATGGTCTTTTATTACGTGACCAAATTTGGTCATATTCTAGCTTGTCATGTGGTCATTAATTTGGTCACAAATGTGGTCATATATTTGGTCATTGATTCAAATATATGACCAAATTAATGACCATATATATGACCAAATTAATGACCAACCGACAAGTTATAAATGACCAATTTTGGTCATGTAATAAAAGACCGCAAATTAGCCACCAGCGATCGCCAAACCAAAAGTGGTCATTGATATGCGGATTTTGGTCATTTTTTTGGTCACTAATCTCTCATTTTCCACTAGTGTAGGGAGAAACGGCCTCCTAACGCTGTTGTTGTCCAGCTTAATCAGGTTCTACAGTCTTTTTATCTTACTCTGTTAAATGTTTAAATGTGAGTTTGACTGATTAATGAATGTTAAATGTTTAGTTGTGAACTGATAACGTTAGTAATCTTTTAGTTTATTGAAAAACTAAATCTGATATTGATGAAAAATAATCCTAACCTGTGTTTTTCCACATCTGGAATGGACCAGACCGTACTCCAGCACAGGCAGTGTAATTAAAATAGATACAAGATATGATAGAAATCTGAAATGAATAGATGTATTATGCATTTCATAATATTAGAATAATCTATTTTTGTATGTAGCTTGTTATCAGAAAAAAACCTTAACCTGTTTAGCTAAGTATATTGTTTAACTAGACTGTTGTTGTAAGAATGGTAGCAAAGAAATAGCCATAATACTTTATAGGTAGCTGGTTTACTATATTAATAAGTTATTCCAGTAGATAAGTTATTATTCTAACACAGTACATTATTTTGTAATTATACTATTAACCTGTAATAGAGGCAGTAGAAATAACTTAGATAAAACACTTATTTTATTCTACTAAGTAAAGATTTAAGTATGATATACTTAGTTTATTTACCGATAATAATAACTGACTATATTTGCAAATATTCGAACCTCAAGTAGAGTGTATTAACATAATTAATTTCTAAAAGACAAATTAAATACAGAGATGAAGAACATCTGAACAAAGAACTTTAATAACCCTATTTGTATTTTATTTTATTAAAAACAACTAGAATACGATGGTAACTAATATTAAAAAATGTTATTTATAAAAGAACTAATTCTCTTAACTATTATAAAAAAAAATTACTTGTAAAAGAAAGTATTGAAACTCTAATAACAACCATATTTGTAAATAACAATCATTTAAACGCTAATCCAAGTTTTGGGATTAATTATTATTAAACAACTAAACTATTGTAGATTATTACAGTCCTTTAAAGACAGTAAATCATAGTAATATAACTAGAAGTGTACACTATTCACATGTGTATAATAAATAAATCAATTAAAATTTAGTAACTAAAACTTGAAGAACGAATTGAAACCCTAGCTTGAATATTTGAGCCTGTAAGTAAATAGCTATATTATGATGGTATAACATTCTTAAAAACCATTAACAATATTATTAATGCAACATAAACAATTTACAGCAAAATTTCTATTACACAGGCGAATAAGGGTAAAAACCCTAGATTACAAAATTACCTTAAGGGCTTAAGGTTAAACTGAAATCAAGCTCAAAAGGGAAAATCTCTATGTTTTAAACTAAACTGTGTATGGCTTGACAGGCCGTAAAGGCTATAAACATGACATTGTACAAAAATAAGAAAACAAACATTTACGAGTCACGGGTTGAGCCAGAGTACCCTGCTGGAAGCAAGAGTTTAACAAAAATCAAACTAGTAATTTGAAGAACAGTAATCCATGGAGGGTAACAACCAGGCCATAACTTTCCAACTGGAAACTGTCCCTTAAGGACTGCACAAGCAGGGAATGCCATTTGATAACCAGGGCTTACCCGTAGCCAGAGTCCCGGTCCTTTTCTTGAAGTATTTCTGCCAAAGGATGAGTGAAGTGTCACCTGCAAAGATAAAAACCAAGGTTAAATTAAAATATGATTTTAGAACTATATACTAAAATAAAGTCTAGTTTTAAGAGCTCTTAAGAATTTCATAGTACCTGGAAGTGAAGGTTATGGAGCCACGAAGGAACAACATCATCGCCACCAGCGTAACAAGAAGCCAAACCTTCATACTCGTAGTGACAGAAATGTCAGAGACTCATGTACAAGCCACTGACAGCAGTAGCAATAACAAGTATGGGCAACGACCATGCAAGAACAAGACAACGAAGCTGGAGCTGTCACCAAAAATGCAAGGCATGAAAACAAGACTCTCAAACCCTACGATGAGGGAAGTACTGTAACAACAGCAAGCAAATTTTAAAAACTATCTCTGCAAGGACAGGCCACGGATGAACAAGCAAGGAGCCACTTACAGGCCGTAAGCCTTATGCCATGAATCTATACAAACCCTTGCAGAGATAAGACTTACAATACGCAGAAAAAGTTTGAGACCGAATGGTGAAGACTGAATACGACTTAAACCAGGACTTGGAGCACAACTAACAACCATTAGGGTAACATGGCCACCATGAGAATGGTTGCAGAGCAGCCCGAAGGCCCAAGAACTACGAAGGGAAATAACAAAGAGTAGGGTTACGACGATTTATATATTTTCAACACTTGGCCAGGAGAAGACCACGTGGTCACTATAATTTTTAACCATGCAGTGGGTCGTCGCAATATTTACCTACATTACAATGATAAACAATTATTTTGATCATTTAACACATTGCATAAAAACCTAGTTATTACATTGTATTCGATTACACTGCTTAGTATATGGTATGATAGTTTAGTACCAAAAATAACCACGTTAAACTATATGTTGACCTAGCAACCGGTGTCACCATTCAAACTTTAGTTTTTCTCGAAATAATTCATGCATAGAAACTTATATCATCGTTAACAATATGTCCATTATATCGTAACATCGATAATACAATCTAGATATTGGTAAACCTTGTTCTTTAACGTTGACCTTGATATGTGTAGAAATCATGTGTTATTTGGGAGAGCCCAAGTAAAAGGTATTATAACCACCTAATAACTATAGTTTTCTATATGTAGAAAACATTATAGTCTATGCATGGTTAATCTCGTTTCTAACAATAATTCAAATTGTGACATTTATAAAATTGCACAACATAGTATTAAGTAGAATTATGAACTCTATTTTAAACTTGTTTATGACTTTGAATTAATTATAAACTTGTATGTCTAATAAACAAGATAGTTTATGCATGTTTATAAGTCACATAGAAACCAATAAATCAGTTGGTATCAAACTATGAAATTGGCCAAGTGTAATATAACAACACTTTTATAAATTCTTTTACATAGCACAGGTCAACAAGACTTTTATAGAATTTTGGTTGTTTCTCAACCTGTCATTGCTATTATTTCACCATGTCTTTTGAGTAGTAGAACGGTTTTAGGATTATACAAAATAACTGCTGCTTAGCATGGAGTAGAAAGTCGACCTTTTTCGAAAGAAACAACCTCAGAAAATTGTTTGTGGATAGTAACTTAATACAAGAGAAGTATTATAGAAAAATAAGAAATTGAATTGGAATAATCCTACTGAGTCTAAAATCTTTAGAACCACATGTTTTGACGTAAGGTTAAGAACTTTACAGGCTGTAAGTTTCCTTGCAGAATATAAACGTCGAACAGTTGGTTACACAAATAATATAAGTTGATAATGTATAAATACTGATAGAACAATCATTATAACATTGCAGGTTATGCACACTAAAGTAGAAGTTACTTGCAACTAAGATTATAAGTTGAGAGCCAAAGAAAGTATTTTACCGTCGTTACTTGCATTGAAGAAAGAAAATCAATTACCTATACTTCGTTTACAAGATCAACTAAAGGAAACAAAACTATTTTTACCTCACGAAAGTGGTAAAAACAGCTTATTTACTATGCTCGAAATTGCAAAAAGAAATATTGTTGGATACTTTATGAAATTTAAAGCTTTATTCGTTCAATCATACCTGTAAAACCTGTAAGAACAAGTAATCTTTCTACATTATCATAAATGCTAAGTAAGCCCAGGATTCAAAGTTAGATTCCACCTACTTGTCATAAAGAAAAACTCATCAGCAAACTGAAAACAAAACAATGCGCAGGTGAAACATATTCATGTTACAAAATGGAAAACTGCTAAGTTAACATAATTATGATTATGTAATACTAATCATTTAACTATTCTTTTAATTGCTAACATTTAGCTATTAGTAAACCGCGGTTTTTAGCATTTTATGTTATCTCAAAATTTTAAATTTTTGTGAAAATTTGGGGTTTTGACATGTGGTATCAAAGGACAAGGTTCAAACACTAGGACTTGATGAAGCCCAACTAGTTTTTAGGAAACAGTAAATTGAATTATTATGCTGATGTATTTTCTTTTAAATGTTATTCAATCAGAGAATTTGTTTTTTGAAGTTTAACAGACAAGTATGGAAAGGCTGGAAGAATATGCAGAGGAGGAATCTCCAGATACTGAGTCAGGAAATTTACCAAGAGATCCTATACCAGAGGATTTAACTACCAATTCCTTAGAATTATTACAAACTGTAAAAGACCTAAAATCTGAAATGGAGTCTGTAAAGCGAGAAAATGAAAGGATTCTGAGGGCTCAAGAAGAGCTGAATCGGATCCTAACTGAAAGGTTTCAAATTGAGGGTAGGGGTAGAAGAACATAATCAAAAGATACAAGTCATCAACGTAAATCTAAAAAGATGAAACATCTAAAGTTGAAAGTAGTTCATCTTCTGAGGTGTTTGGTGAACAAAGAAATTACCATTCTACTAGTGACAGTAGTAATGATAATCAGTACACTAAAAAGAGGAAATACAAACCTTATGAGGAAATTTCCAGGGAATTCAAAAAGATAAAACCACCACCCTTTAATGGAGAGACTGAGAAGGGGGAGGAAGCTGAATCCTGGTTATCTGGGATGAAGAAGTACTTCCAAATATATAACTATTCTAACCAGTTAAAGGCTAGAATGGCTATTTATAACCTCGCAGGAAAGGCTGACATTTGGTGGCAGGACTTGAAAAGAGTTAAGGGAATAAAAGAGAAAAATGTGAACTGAAGTACCTTTAAGAGGTATTTTTAAAAAAAAATTCTGTCTGAGCAATATTATGAGGAGAGCAAAAGAATTTTATGAACTAAAGTTAGGATCAATGACAATGAAAGATCTGAATAGCAAGTTCTTAAGTCTACTTAGGTATGTAGCATACCTTGTAGATGAGAAACCAAAGGTACAGTGATTCCTCAGTTGTCTACCTTATCATATTAAGGATAGGATTGAATATGACAATCCAAAGACTTTTGAAGAAGCTATGAGGAAAGCTAACTTATGTTTTGAGCAGAATTGGAAGAAGGAAAGCTTGGCCAATTGGAAGGCTAAGAAAAATAATAATCAGTATGAACAAAAGAAGAAGGATTTTGTGCCCAATAGAAATTCTAAGAACAATAAGGCCAGAAATTATCCTAATAATAAGAACTTCCAAGGAAATAAGAACAATACACCCAACAATCAGAATAATTCTAAGGGTAAGGAATTTGCTAATAATCATGGAAATTTTACCAAGAACTTTGAGCACAAAGAGCCTATCAAGTGCTGGGAGTGTAATGACCCACACTATGCTTCAGTCTGTCATAACTGGAAGAATAATGTTAGCAATATTCATACCATATAAGAGGAGATGATCGTTGGGGAACTGGTGAGGACCATGCCCAGAATCAACGCAGCCTTGGAGAATCGATAAGCAGAATATCAGACTTCCATGGTGGAAGTAGAAGGTATGATAAATCAGACCCCTGTAACTATTTTGATTGATCAATGAGCTAGTATCAGTTATATTGCACCTAAAATGGTAGAAAAATGTAAGTTATCTGTTGAAAATTTTGAGAATTATTGGTTAGTTTAGTTAGCCATTGGTGCTAAAAGAAATGTAACTTGTTTTGTAAAAGAATGTGCAGTAGTTATGGATCATTTTGAAACTGTTGTCAAGATTAATGTATTGCCTCTTGGTTCTTATGATTTTCTAATTGGTATGGACTGGTTATAACAACATAGAGTAATCTTAAATTGTTATGATAAAACCTTCACATGTTTAAACAGTGATGGAAAACCAATAAGTGTAAAAGGAATCCCTAGAAAAACCACCATAAGGTAGATTTCTGCCCCACAGCTTAAGAGAGTTGTTAGGAAGGGATGTAAAGCTTATGCAGTAACAATAACTGATGAAGAGAGTCTAATTAAATCGGATAAGTTAAAAGTGGAAGACATACCAGTCTTAAGAGAGTATGTTGACGTATTCCATGAAGAAATTCCAGGACTACCTACGAAAAGGGAATTGGATTTCACCATTGAGCTAGTACCTGGTGCAGTACCTAGCTCAAAGGACCCTTATCGAATGAACATCCTTGAACTTAATGAATTAAAATCTCAATTAAAATAACTAATTGATAAAATGTATATTCGACCAAGTGTGTCTCTTTGGGGGGCACCTGTCATCCTCGTTAAGAAAAGGGATGGAACCATCCGACTTTGCATAGATTACTGTCAGTTAAATAAAATGACCATTAAAAATTGATATCCATTGCCCCACATTGATTATCTATTTGATCAACTACGTGGAGCCACAATGTTTTTGAAAATAGATTTAAGATATGGATATCATCAAGTTAGGATTAAAGATGAAGACATCTTTAAGACAGTTTTTAGAACTAGATATGGTCATTACGAATTTGTCATCATGCCATTTGAGCTTACTAATGCCCCAGTTGTTTTCATGTGTTTAATGAACAACGTTATGCATAAGTATTTATATAATTTTGTGGTCATATTTATCAACGACATTCTAATCTATTAAAAAATTGGAGAAGAACATAAAGAACATCTAAAAATTGTTTTACAAGAGTTGCGAGATCATCAACTCTTCGCAAACTTTAGTAAATGTGATTTCTTTAAGGATAAGATTTAGTACTTAGGTCATGTGGTGAGCAATAAAGGGATTTTAGTAGATCTTGACAAGATAAGGGCAATCGAATATTGGTCGGTTCCTAAGGATGTGACGGATGTTCAATCTTTCATGGGCATTGTCGGTTACTACCGGAGGTTCATTGAAGGTTTTTTGAGGATTGCAAATCTGATAACTTCTTTGCAGAAGAAGGGAAAGAAGTTTGGTTGGAATCAGAAATGTGAGGAAAGCTTTAAAAAATTAAAAACTTTATTAACCAATGCACCTATTTTAGGAATAGCTAATCCTAATAAAGAATGTGTAGTGTGCACTGACGCCTGCAATGATGGGTTAGGCGGGGTTCTGACTCAAGAAGGGCATGTTATTGCCTATGAGTATAGAAATTTAAAAGTTCATGAAAATAATTATGCAACTTACGATTTGGAATTAGAAGTTGTTATTCACGCTTTAAAAATGTGGCAACTGATAATAAAGGATTGAAAATTTGGGGTTTTGACACATGTAGCTTGGTTTTCCTTCCCCCAATCGAACTTGTGCTCAGGGTGTTTTCCAATCACACAGCCCTTGCAAATTCCCGTGGTTTCCTTGATGACCAAGAGGCCTTCAACCATGGAGTTTTTCTATAATTGCTGCAAATATTTGAAATTAAGATGGCCAAACCTCTCATGCCACAACCTGCTAACCTCATTTCCATGAGTTAGCAGAGCGGTGGGATTTGCATCCGCAACAAAGTGAGAGAACTCATAGGCTTTTGCATGATGGTTTGCAAGGCCTTTAGCAATGAGTTTCCTAGATGCAATTTCTATAATCTCAACATCATTTGGGCTGACATAAACTCTCTTAGACACTATTGTATGTGTCATCTGATAGACACTAAGGATATTTGATGCCAGAGACGGTACATACAAAACATTTTAAAAAAATCCATTTTCAAGATCAACAGTACCTTGTCCTTCTGAAATGATGGTGGAGTCATCTTCCATGTGGATGGGGATGGATTTTCCAATCTCCAAAGATGAAAATGAGTCTCTTTCAACCATCATGTGGTTCGAAGCTCCAGAATCAATCAAGAGTACTTTGGACTTTGAAGTGCTTGCCATGAGGGCATGACCTTTTTCATGTTGTGGTTCTCGATCTTGCTGATCTCTCCTCTGAAAGCTCTCCAGAAGATTCATGTGATTTCTATAAAAGAGAGAGGTTCCTTCATCAAGCTTCTTCTTCATGCATGCATGTTCATGGTGGAAGCCCTTCCCACAATAAGAACACTTGAATTTTTTCCTTGCCATGGTGCCCTTTTCCTTTGTTCTTCCTTGAGCCGAAAGACTCATCATGCTGCTGGTTTTCAACTCTAGGTTCAGGAGCATCAAATTTAGTTTTTGGGTTCTTCTGCTACTTTCCTTTACCCTTCAGATATTTGGGCCTGGAGACATGGAGGGCTTGATCATGGGAAGATCTGATGATCCCCATCTAGACAAGCTTGTCATGTTCACTTGTTAGGGACTCAATGAAGGCATTGAGTGTAGGCATCTTCCATCCAGGGGTTGTGAGCTTCCCTACACGAAATGTAGAAACAAAAATTGAATAATCAGCCCCAAGTTTGGAGAGTATGGTGAGGATGAGCTGATCATCCTCCTTCTCCGCTTTGCATTGCTTCAAGAGTAAAATAGTATGCTTGAACTTTGTGAAAAAGTCATTCAGAGTCTCGAAATTGGAGGGATGGAGAGACATTAATTCATTTTTGAGCTGGTAAACTCTCAAGTCATCATGCTTTCCATATATATTTTCCAATTTGTCCCATATTTCTTTTGGAGTCTTCAATCCCGCAAGATGGAAAAGAATATCCCGAGAAATAGAGAGGCACAAGAAACCGAAGGATTCATCCTTCTTGTTCAAGAATCTTGATTTTTCTATGGCTGAACCGGACTCATCTTCAGTGTCCATGGTGACTCTAAAGAGTCCTCTGGATTGCAGCTAAATCTCCATATCACCTTTCCATGAGTGGAAATTGTATGGAGTCAAAATATCTACTGAGGAGGCCATCTAGATCTGCTGGAGTGAATGCTTCACCTGTAGAAAACCTAAAAATCAAAACATAAAGGGAAATGTAAGGTCGAATAGCCTGCACATTTTAGGCTTTTATCACACCCAACATAGTCAATCAAGCAAGCTTGATCAATAATTTCTTTACTTGGGGTATTAAGTGGTAAGCCTTGGCTTCTTGTGCAGTGTTGGATTTTTGAGCTATTGCTCAATTTTCATGCAGATATCTGTCAAAAAGATTGTTTTTGAGAGATAGAGCTTCGTCGCACCGTGAGCTCTGATACCATATTAATCTTGCACATTGATATAGGGAATAAACATCAGTCTCATCAAATATTAATTAACAAATAGCTCATGAAATGATGTAATCAGTCTACAGAATGAGTAGCTGTTTTGTATAATCAGATGAAAGAATGATAATACAATTATAATGTCATGCTACAAGCATGAATGAATGAGCAATTCTAATCCTCAAGGAGGTCATTTAAATTGAATGAGTGAGTCTATATTAACTAAATGTAAGCCATAGTCAACATTCCAGTTAACCACTGATCAAAACCCTAATTGACTCAACTGAGCCCTAACTGAAGTCAGAGTGCAATAAATGACTGAGTCTCAACTGAAAGAGATCAGACACATGTCATAGCAAGCCAACCATCAAGTGCTAACACTTCAATGATTCCAATGAACCCCGATGAAGTTAACTGAAGTTGAACTGAACATCAGAAGTTGGTGGAGGTGCCCCTGCTAACTCCAGTTCATTAATTAATCATTAATTAATCAATTAAATGAAAGGAGGCACCTTCACTACCTTGTTTAACTGATTGTAACCATCAGTTAGCAATTAGGTGCATTAATATCACTCAGATCGCCCCCAGAGTGCTCCAGTCAGCCTCCCCAAATGTAGGAGAAGGCTAAGTTAGCCTCCTTACCTAAAGGTAGGCGTGGGTGTGATTGGATGATGTCAATTAATGCTCCACTGATGTCAATTTATGTCAATAATACTTAGGATAGTAGTTTAACTAGGCCAATTTGACCAAAAAGAGTGTGTATGGTGGTAAATGTCTCCAACAAAGTACTCTGCCTCTAATGTCTGTATTTGTCTTCTTTTCCATAGAACAATGTCCATGACTACTGAGTTCTATGAACTGAAAAGTTTTTCACTGCTATGAACTGTTTAGGAGAGGGAGAGTATAGAGGTTATGTTCTCATTTATATATTCTTATTGTTTCTAGAGAATCCTATAAATATAATAAATTGATCTTTTATAGTTCCCACGACTCCTTGGGCAGTCCATGATTCTTGGGAATGCCAAGGTCTGTGCAATAAAGACTCTCTACGCCTTCTTGTGCATTGTTGAACTCCATGGGTGGCTAGGATATAATTAGCAAGCTGTCTTTGCCTCCATATATCTGTAATTCAAATCAACTAGGAGAAGTTTCTCTTGTCATCCACTTACCTTCCATTTCTCTTGCACCTAATCAAGATAATTCAGGAAAACCAAATATGGGGAAGAAAGGATCGAATACATGGAAAATTGTAGTTGGCACAACAATAGGTGGGATTGCATCCCTTTTGGATTTGGTTCTATTGTGCTTTCGGGGAAGAAAGGAAGTAGACAAAGTTAAGATCGCTAAAATGGAGAAACATGCAGACAATGAGGAGACATTTCAAACTTCATTGATTGGGAATAGCAGGGCTCCCACTGCAGGAGGCACAAGAACAAAGCCTGTTCTAGAGAATGAAAATTCAACATAGACTATGCACAAGAGTTGAATCTCTCTGGGGCTGAAGTTTGGTTTCCTAAGCTTGTTTTGTCATAGGTGTTGGCAACAATACACACACATCGAGCCATTTGCTGAACAAATTGAAGGCATCTGAGGAGTTCCCAGATGGAAACTGTAGACACTGTGAAGAGATTCTTTCTGCTATGAAATTTGGATGTGTGGATTGATGAAGATTTGATTCTTTTCCATGCTCAAATTTTCAAGGTCCTATTCAATGTGGTCTTCCATAAGGTGTGATTGACTAAATCAAATTCTTTTTGTAATCTTAAAGTTGTGTTATACCTAATGAATTAGTTGAATGCAATCAAATTCTTTCTTCTGTCATATTTTTCCAATTTATCCTTTCTTCTGTCGAGTAACTTAGTTTCAGAGAAAATTATCTACTCTGTGCTGGATGCATATCAGACAATGCGCATTCTATCCAGTAGTAATTGGATTGTTTGATATGTGCCTAACACAATTTGGGTAATTTGCTATATTTCTATGCTTGTCATGCTTGGAAGGAATTATTTGACTCGACAAACATGTTCAGTGCTAGATATTTTCAAGCTCTTTTTTTTTAATTAAATTTCTGAGAAACCGAAGGAAAGCTTCCATGCATTAGTGGATGGCATCCTTGTAAATCCATCGGTATAGAATAGTGCTTCTAACCCAGGAGATTCAAACCAGTTACTTTCCCATATGGAACTAGCCAAACGTCCAACAACATCGGCAACAATTGGTTGAGCTAATTCCTTGGGCTATATGTTTGCAAGATCCTACAATAGGGTGACGTCCCATATTTCATTATACATTAATAATCTCATTTCAGATGTGTGTGTTGTGGATAATCCTACATGAACACAAATTGTGAAATATGTATTATGAGGTATTATACACACCAAAATATTTCCCAATTTCCCAATCCAGAAGCCAAATTTTGGGTGCAAATCCCTGAGGTTGATTCTTGCATATCCACATGATGGGATTTCATTTTCCTTGTGAATTTCATAGGATTTGTATCTCATAATATTTTCAGTTGGTTTCCATTTTGTTTCAATGACAAGGTTGATGGAATGTCAAGACTCAAACCCTACCCAAAGGGGATGAGGCCAGGGGTATGCCATGACTTTGCAAGGAATGAGGCTAGGTGTAACTTCTTGCAACCTTGGTGGAATAGATATCCCTTCTTCTTTGTGGTGCATCACCTTGTGACATGTTTCTTGAAGCACTTCAATTTTTTTTTGTCAAGCTTACCTAAAGGGCACGAGTTTACAAGGGATGAGGACAGGTATATGGCATGCCCTTACAAGGGCTGAGGACAATAGTAACTCTATGCAAATTTTGTGGAGTAAATATAATTGGTAGGCCTATGGCCAGTCTATCTCACCAACATGGATACTAGATGCAGAAAATAATTTGTATATTTCTGATTGATATTTTATTGAATTCCATGATTGTAATAAAACTTGTAGACTAAGTTTAAATGCATAAAACAGTACTGAAGGGGACAATCACAATTGCATCCATAACATAGATATACCCTGGAAACCAAAAAATAATGAGTAATTACATGTAGGATAATAAAAATAGTTTACTCTCTCCTTAAGAAATTTTAAAGTGTTTTTACTATTTCTCTGCATTGCAGAATTTTACAAGCTTCGGTACATCATTGTGGATGAGGCCTTCCTAGGTCTTATTCGTCCTATCATTCTTCTGCAACAACTCCTTCTTGAATTTGGTTTTCTTCCTCTTGTCTGCAAAATATATACTCAATTCCAGAAATAGACTTTTCTCCTGCTGTCATGGACAAGGATCTCAACATTTTGTCCATTCAGTTTCGGAACATACTGTCTCTATTGAATATTTCTTCTATCTTCAGAAATGAAGTTATTTCTCACATTGCTCTCACTTCTGTGTTTTTCAACGCTAGGTTTTCTTCAGCAGTTCTCTTAAGCAACATCTACAACAAATCCTTCAACATCTATCACAACCCACATCCTTTTTTCTTCCTCCATCCTCTTCAATAAAAACTTTTGTATCTAGGGCAAGGGACATGGAGCAAGTAAACAATTCCCTTCAGTATCTACCCCTATCTCCACCATGGAAATGTATTCTTCTACCGATTCAGCCTTTGGAGCAGTCCCTTTATCTATTTGAGCTTTATATAGATGCCTCCCGCTCTAGCAATCCTGTCTTCCTTTATCTTCAATTATTCTTTGTTGCATGATAGATGGAGCATTCCACCTCCCAAAGGAATCGAGCTCTTCCCTTTCTCGTAATCAGTGAAACCAACTACATGCAGTGGAAGAGTAAGTGCCTACCCATTTTTGGCATCAAAGACATAACAAATGACCCACACAAACCACCTGTTCTATTAGCACTTGATTTGCACTTATGCCCTCACCCGTTGTGTAGAGAGGTAGTCTCTCAACAATCATTGCAACAAGTGTAGAGAGGCAGTTAGCAAAAGCTACAATGGGGCCATATTCAATTAGATTCCATTTTCCATCATGAACATTAAGTGTTTGATCCTAACAATCGAAAACAAAGCGTCTTTTTCACACTGCCAGTTCACGTTCTTCAACCTACTCCTTCATGCATTTTGTGGGTAGCTTTTACAACCTTAGCGTGAGGTCTTATACAATGACTTGCATCTAGAATTATACAGCAAGTCTACCTTTGTATAGTATGCCTTCTTTTGCGGCATATTCCTACACTATTTGGTGAATCTTGCATGTTTAAATCATCCCTAGGTTTTGTTGTGAAATTGGATTCATTACACCAGATCTCTTTGAGTCTCACAAAAGTTTAGACACTAGCATTGTCCAAGTGTTTCAAACCCAAGTTCCTGATACTAATGGTTCTTCCAATCGATCAAACTTGAGTCTGAATATGATTCTCGAGCTTGGACATGGTATCAATAGGATCTTCTCATATTCAAACTTGGATTTGATACCATATGATCCGTACAGTAGGCCTATGGCTTGTCCTTCTCACTGACATAGATACTAGATATATATTTGCTTGCTATTTCGTTGAATTAAATAATTGTAATAAAACTTTTAGATTGAATTTAAATGCATAAAATAGTACTGAAGGAGAACAATCATAGTCACAACAATAATGTGTTAGATTTTTATCATTTAAGCTAGCATTAACTTAGGATATTATTTGAGAGAATAACATGCACAACAATAAACACAAGAAACAAGAGACACAAATAATTTTCCTCGGGGAAACCATAAAGGAGAAAACCCCACAACTTCCTCAGAGATAGAATGAGCACCAATGGCAGCAGTAAAACCCGAAAACATAAAGATGATCTCCAACAGCTTGTTCTCTCTCTCTTTCTTAAGAGAGCTTATCGTCTCTCACTCATGCACCCTAATGAGTGAGTGTTTGTGTGATAAATAGAGAGGCTCACTCTCTATTTATATTCTTTCATTCACTTAATGTCCACTTTAACATGTCGACCCCACTTAACAATTACTTACTAGAGCCGACATCTCTAGGAGAGTCTAATAACCCTAGTGCCCTACAACTGTGGAGACTTTGCCCTCCGATCAACAAGGAGGGTTAACCTTGACACAAATGTGGGGACTATTTCCCTGACTTACAATGGAGAGTTAACCTCAATGACTTTACATGACTTGTTTACATTATTGAATCTCCCGATCGGAATGTCAGGGCATGACATGACTCAATTACATTACAGATACTTCCCAAAATAATTATCAGGGTACAATATACAATTGAATACATTACGAAGTTACAAATACATCAACACTCCCTCTTAACTAGGAAGGTATTCTCTCGACACAATTTATTAGCACAAGTTTTTTTCTCTATATCATCTGGATCATCATCAAGTCATATTTGTCTTCAAGTCATCTTCATCTTCAAGTCATCTTCATTATCAAGTCATCTTCATCGTCAAGTCATCTTCATTGTCAAGTCATCTTCATCAAGTCTAGATCATCACTGGATCTGGATCATCACTGGATCATCATCCAATCTATATCATCAATTGATCTTGATCGTCACTGCTGGATCATCATCAAGTCTGGATCATCACTTGATCTAGATCGTCACTGCTGGATCATCACTTGATCTAGATCATCATCAAAGTTGGATCATCACTGAATTATCATCATCATTACTGCTTCTGCTATCTCAATCAAATGGTGTTGTCTCTTCATTCTTCTCTTTAGAGGAAGTTATACAAAGCCAGCCCTTTTTCATGCTGGTTGTAGGCCTAGCCTCCATGTAGGTCTTCTTCAGTGCTTATATCTGACCCTAAGTCAGAATGGCCCACCCAACACTTACATCTGACCTCATCTTGTCAGAAAGGAACACCCAGCACTCACATCTGACCTCATCTTGTCAGAAATGCCCAGCACTCACATCTGACCTCATCTTATTGGAAATTCCCAGCACTCACATATGATCATGTGTAAACACATCACACCGGAATGGCTCAACACTTATATCCGACCATGTGCAAACACACCGCATTGGAATGGCTCTGCACTTACATCCGACCATGTGCGGACACACCACATCAAAAGGGCTCTACACTTACATCAAACCATGTGTGAACACACTGCATCGGAAGGGCACTACACTTACATCTAACCACGTGTAAACACATCGCACCAAAATTGCTCTCAATCCCAAACTGAGGATTCCTAGTAACTGACCAGGTGCCTCCATTCTCCCATAGAATGGCAACTCAATACCAAGATGAGTATTCTTGGTAACTAACCAGGTGCCTCCATTCCAAGAATGGCATTCAACACTTATATCTGATCATGTAGGAACCAATCCTACAGTCACATCAGAATGTCTCAACACTCACATTTGACATGGAAGGAACCAATCCTCTCACCATGACAGAATGGATCAGCCCTTACATCTGACCATGGAAGGAACCTAATCCTCTCACCATGTCAGAATGGCTCATGGGATCATCATTTCCCCTTGGAGGGAACCTTGATATGGAGAACACCATCCTTCTCCTTGAAGTACTCAAACTTCAATTTGGCCATTTCTAGCATATAATTACATTAGGGATGATTACGTTCAAGGATAACCTGTAAGCTTTGCAGGACAACCTATAGGTCTGTTTACATCTAAGCAACCTACAAGCTTCTCTAGGATTTATGCTCAAACAACCTGTCTCATCGACTATGCTAGAACTCCCTCTTTCGAGAGATCTTGATCTAGATCACATACTGGAGCTTCACTGCTCCTCTCTACATCATAGCAAAATGGAAATCAGATCAAGAAAATCAAATATTAGTTTTCAAAAGAAACATACTACCTCCTAAATAGCAAGTGGAAACATATTTTGCCTCAGCTGTACTGAACTCCATGCAAGACTCCATCCTTCCAAACCAAGAGATCACACTTGATCCCATACTGAAGTAGCACCTCGAAGTGCTCTTCCTATCAATGGCACTACCTGCCCAATACGAATCCTCATAATCCTCCAGGTTAATCTTCTAATTCACCTCATACTTGAGCCCATAATCAACTGTACCCTTTAGGTACCTCACTTCATGCTCTGCAACCATTAGGTGAACCTGTCTCAATGTGTTCACAACAAAGCAAATATTTGGTCTTTTATTTGTCAGGTAAATCATTTGACGATACATCATAGAATCAACCATCTCTAATGAAACATTAATCAATAGCTTCAGGTTCGATGCCATAGGTGTGGTCATGGCATTGTATTCCATCATCCTGAACCTCTTCAGGATCTCTACTGCATACTTCCTTTGTCCACACCTCCATACCTAGAACATAGTGCATCATCCCCAAGTCCTTTATCTCGAACTCGGCAACAAGTCTTCTTCTTGCAAATTTAATGATTTCCTCTTTTCTGTCAAGAACAAATCATTGACATATAATAAGAGCATCACTGTTCTTTCGCCTTCAACCTTGAAGCAAAGGTTGGAATCCTCTTTAATCTCAGTAAATCCTAGATTCATCAATAATATGTCCATCCTGTTATACCATGTCGAACCTCAGGATCTTCTACAGTCACTCCCTCTGAAGCAGAGCATCATTCTCCCTTTGTCTTTCGTACTCTATGCACTGAAACATTCTGTACCGGAGTGACAAGTAGCTTCCTCTGCTACTAATATTCTATGTATCCATCTAGGATCATTAGATACCAAGATCATCTATCTTGAAATTTTTCAAAATTTCTTCTCGCACCCATCTTTGAGCTTGTCATCCTCTATAGACTTTCATCTTCAACCTTGTAGCAAAGGTTCAGGTCTTTCATCAAGCTCCTCATGTATGTGTTATCCCATGGGTGTCTTCTGAGCTCGTACAAGGCCTTCTTTCATTTTCACACATGATTCTTCATGTCATGTGTATTTCTAGTGGCTACAAATGTCTCTTTGTAGTCTATGCCTCATTCTACGAATCTTTCCCTATATCCCATGATGTTTCCATCTACTGCATGACAAAACTACAAACTTCTCTTCAGGTCTCTATACTGCATCCTAGACATCATTCTTCTTGAACTGGTCTTGCCTTTCTTCTTGGTTACATCTTCATAGCTAGAAGGTTCTGTATCAATGATGTCACTGCATTCATCATATTATTCTTCATCTTTAACTGTCGTCACTTGTTCTTAGGAACAAGTCTCATCCTTCTTTGCTTGTAGGTGATTGTACGCGATCTTTCCTACAAGTCAAATGCATTTGTATGGTTAGAAACATTTCATAAGGCATATTCATAATTGTGAATTCTTATGCATAAATATATGATCATGCAACTATTTTAGCCAATACAACATTCAACCATATCTCATGAAAACTTTTCTAGATGCCTTCCATCTCTACTAGGACAACATTGAGATTGTGCACTAATCCAATATGTCAGCAAAGAGGTTTCATTCTAGATAAGTAGCAATGGAGAGTTGTATAGCACCATGAGCTACTTACCCATCACATGCGCATTAGTAGTATGCTGTCATTAATGCAAACATTCTATCATGGATAATACATCAACTGAATATAAACAAATGCATAAGAAATCAATATCATGAAATGACAATTGAATACTTATCTTTATTTTTTTCCTGGGTAGACTCCTTCTTGAGCCTTCAGCTTCATCATCTTCTTCATTCATCATTTCTTATCCAAATGTTAAGATGGATAATATTTTCTTCAAGATTTGAGTCCTTTGTATTCATCGCTTGAGGGATCTTCTTTCGATGGTGAGAGCTTGATCTTCAGTTGCTCCCATCTTCTCCTCTTATTATGACTCGAGCTTCTTCTTCCCAGAGTCTGTTGAAAGTAATCACTTCCTTCTGGCACACATTCCTTGAATGAACCACTTCTACATTCTCCACTTCATCTCCTACCCCTTCAAGTTGTTCGTTGATTTGAGAGACCCTTGTAAACTATGACTGTATGGTCACTGCATTCTAGATCTTCACATTCTTCAACTGGTTTCTTAAGGTCATATTTCGATTTATGTTCTTCCCTTAAAATAGCTTGGTCAACGAATCAAACATATTCTGTGTCTTTAGGGAAGACACTTGTGGTATGTTAGAATAATCAACCCATAGTTATCTACCTTAGACATTAATTAATCCATTTTTGTCTTATTTGCCTAGTTTCCATATTCCACTCTATGCAAGTTGTCCTCCACATGTCCTAGATGGTAAAATTTGCTAAAACTGAGTCATGGAGTGCTTGGGAAACCTCTTGGAATCAATTCTGCTTTATTCCTGAACCTCCCTAGCGCATATCTATTTTTTCTGCTTTATTGCTGCTTTTACTGAGTTTTAAGGAAATTGGGAAAGTATGACTAGGTAAAGTTGACTTGTTTTTTTCCCTCATCATCCTAATCTATTTTTCTCCTAATAAAAGCATGTATGAGTTGTCCTTCCATCACCTATTAGCTTTCCTAATTGATTTTTCCAATTCATGAGCTCCTAGGTAGATTTGGAAACTGCTTTATGCACCTATGGGGGATTTGACTAGATTTAGTAAACCTTCTTTTGACTAATTCGAATGTCATCCCAATGCATTCTAATATCTCATGTAATTATTTATTATGGAAGCCTATGGCTTCACAAGGTTGTCTATTGTACACTTATTCAATACAGATTAGTGTTCTGCTCCATATTCTGTTTTCTTTATGTGTAATTTGCATGTGTAATTGGCAATTTTTGTGAGTGTAATTTTTCTAACACTTGGGTTCAATTTCCACATTTTTATTTCAATTTTTGTGAGTGTAATTTTTCTAACACCTGGGTATTAGAGCCTTTGTAGATTGATTTCTATCCTTCCATATTGTTATTGTAGGTTCGACATCATTGACTGGGAGCATTCTGCTGACTGAAGGGACAATTTTAGAGCTATGGATCAATCTCAGAAGATCATCTTGACTCCATTTAATTTATTTGAATGGAAAGCAGAGATGGAGATATTGTTGTTATTTTTTCAACATTAAGCTAGCATCATTAGGATCTTTTAACTGAGAGAATAACAAGTACAACAATCAAACACAAGAGACAATGAACACAGTATTTTTCTTCGGGGAAACCATAAAGGAGAAAACCCCACAACTTCCTCAGAGATAGAATCAGCACCAAAATAGAAAAATCCCCAAAATAGTAAGTGATCTCCCGACAACAGTAACCTTCTTCTTATCTAGCCCCAGTGTCTTCTCCTTCCTCAACTATGCGCTATACTTGAGTGTGGATGAGTTGTGTGATAAATAGAGACTCCAGTTCTCTATTTATACTAATCTTGACATGACTAAAACCCTACTAGGGATGATCTCTACTAGGAGATTCTAATAACCCTAGTGCCCCAGAACTGCGGGGACTTTAACCCTTAGACAATCAGAGGGTTACTCACTATGACTTGACATGACTTGTTTACATTATTGATCTTCCCGATCGAAACATTGGGGCATGACAATATGACTCAATTACATTATAGATACATCCCAGAATAAACATCGGGTTACAATACATAAGATACATAGATGAATACATTCCAAAGTTACAAACACATCAACATTCCCTCTTAACTAGGAAGGTATTCTTTCGACACAATTTTCAGCACTGGCCTTCTTCTCTGTATTAGCTGGATCATCTCGTCATCTGCATCTCAAGTCTTCTGAGTCTTCAAGTCATCTTTGTCTTTGGATCTAGATCATCTCTCGATCTGGATCATCATGGGACATCGTCATTGGATCTGGATCATCACTGGGCATAATCAGTGGATCTGGATCATCACTACTGGATCATCATCACTGGATCTGGATCATCACTGCTGGATCATCATCACTAGATCTGGATCATCACTCGATTTGGATCATCATGGGTGCTATCTCATGATTCTTCTCATCATAGGAATTTCTACAGAGCCAGCCCTTTTTCATGTTGGTTGTAGGCCTAGCCTCCATGTAGGTCTTCTTCAGCACTTATATATGACCTTCTCGTCAGAATGGCCAGCCCAGCACTTACATTTGACCTACTTGTCAAAAAGGAATGCCCAGCACTCACATATGATCATGTAGGAACCAATCCTATAATCATATCAGAAAGTCCTAGCACTCACATTCACCAGCATGATAGGACACACCTACTATCATCTATGAAAAGGATCATCACTTACAACCACCAGCATGATAGGACACACCTACTATCATCTGTGGAAAGGCACAGCACTCACGTCCACCAGCATGGTAGGACACACCTACTACCATCTATGGAAAGGCTCAGCACTTACAATCACCAGCATGGTAGGACACACCTACTACCATATGTGAAAAGGCACTGCACTTACAATCACCAGCATGATAGGACAGAACTACTATCATCTGTGAAAATTTACAGCACTCACATCCACTAGCATGATAGGACACACCTACTATCATCTCTGGAAAGGCTCAGCACTCACATCCACCAGCATGGTAGGACACACCTACTACCATCTGTGGAAAGGATCTGCACTTACATCCATCCAGGCGGGAACACATCTTTCTCACAGTGATGGAAGGGCTTGCACTCATATCTGATATTGTAGGAACCAATCCTACAGTCATATTAGAATGCCCCCCGGTCCTCTACTGAGCTACCTAGTAACTTAACAGGTGCCTCCATTCTCCTAGAGAATGGCAGTTGCCATTACATCCGACCTGCTCATCGGAATGGCCAACACTCACATCTGACATGGGAGGAACCTAATCCTTTAGCCATGACATAATGGTTCAGCCCTTACATCTGATCAAGTGGGAACACATCCCTCTATCACATCAGAATGGCTTCTCAGTGCTAGACTAAGTTGTCCTGGTAACTGACCAGGTGCCTCCATTCCAAGAATGGAAGTTGCCCTTACATCTTTCCTACTCGACAGAATGGCCACCACTCATATATGACATGGAAGGAACCAATCCTCTCACCATGACAAAATGGCTCAGCCATTACATCTGACCATGGAAGGAACCAATCCTCTCACCATGTCAAAATGGATATGGGTATCATCACTTTCTCTTGGAGGAAACCTCGATCTGGAGAACACCAAGCTTCTCCCTTAAGTACTTGAACTTCAGCCTAGCTAATGGCTTCATCAATATAGCAACTATCTGTTCCTCTGTCGCAACATACTTGAGCTTCACTGCTCCCTTTTGCACCATATCCCTGATATAGTGATACTTGATCTTCATATGCTTCGACTTGTCATGGAACACTGGATTCTCTGACAACTTCACGCAACTCTGGTTGTCACAATGTATACAAGTAGCATCCAACTGGAGATCAAATATATAAGACAGTAGCTTCTGCAGCCATACTACCTCACAACTAGCTAAACAAGCTATGACATACTCTACTTCAGTTGTACTCAGTGCCACATAGGATTGCTTCCTGCTAAACCAAGAGATTACACCTAATCCCATACTGAAGCAACACCTTGAAGTGCTCTTCCTATCAATGGGACTGCTTGCCCAATCTGAATCAACATAAATCTCCAGGTTAATCTTTTGATTCACATCGTACTTGAGCCCATAATCAACTGTACCCTTTAGGAACCTCAGAATATGCTTCGCAGCAATCACGTGAACATGTCTCGTATCTGTCAAGAACTGGCTCTCAAGGTGTTCACAGTGAAGCAAATGTCTGGTCTCGTGTTTGTCAGGTACATTAATGACCCAATCATCTGATGATACATCGTAGCATCAACTGTATCTGATGAAGCATCACTCAATAGCTTTAGGTTTGATACCATAGGTGTGGCCATAGCCTTGCAGTCCATCATCCCAAACCTCTTCAAGATCTCTACTGCATACTTCCATTGTCCAATGAAGATTCCATCTGTACTCTGCCACACCTCCATACCTATAAAGTAATGCATCATCCCCAAGTCCTTCATTTCAGACTCAGCATCAAGCTTTCTCTTCGTATCAGCAATCAACCCACCTGTACCTATCACAAATACATCATCTACATACAGTAGAAGCATCACTGGGTTGCCATCTTCAACCTTGTAGTAAAGGTTGGAATCTACTTTACTCTTAGTAAAGCCCAAACTAGATAGAAAGATGTCAATTCTACTGTACCAGGTCCTGAGTTCCTGTTTCAAACCGTACAAGGCTTTCTTCAATCTGCATACATGAGACTCTCTGTCATGTGTCTCAAAACCGAGTGGATGTTCTACATATACTTCCTCTTCCACTACACCATTCAAGAAAGCAGTCTTGACATCCATTTGGTGTATCTTCCATTTCATCACTGTAGCCAGAGCAAGTACTAATTTGATGGAAGTGTATCTAGCTACAAGTGTAAAGGTTTCTTCATAGTCTATTCCTTCTTTCTGAGAGAAAACATGAGCTACAAATCTTGCTTTATACTTTTCAATGCTACCATCTGCAGCATGCTTGATATTGTAGATCCATTTGGAAGTTGCAAATGACTTCCCTTCTGGTCTTGGGAAAACATCCCAAACATCATTCTTCATGATTGATTGATATTCTTTGATCACAGCATCCTTCCATTCTTTTTGTTCTACCGCTTCTTCATAACTAGAAGGTTATTTATCAATGAAAGCACATAGTAAAGCTACATACCCTGAGCAGGATCTAGTCCTCTTTCTTTCTCTGTGATTCTCTTCTGGAGCCCCATATCTTTCTGCACCTTTGATAAGTTCATGTACCCAAGAAGGTTTCCTCTTATGAGGATTCTTCTCCAGAGGTGGATCTACAGGTCTTTATGGTTCCTCAAAATCTCGATCTTCTTCTTGAGCTTCTTCGTTCATGGTTGTATCATGAATTTTGGGTACTTTTGCTTTTGCTTCTTCAGGTTCTTCAGCAGGTCTCTTTCTGGATTTGTTGTAAGTTGTGTCTTCATCAAATGTCACATCCCTGCTGATGTCAATCTTCTTGTATTCTGCGAAATAGATTCTGTAAGCCTTCGAGCTTTTAGAGTATCCCACAAATATGCCCTTCTTTCCTGAAGGATTTAATTTTGTTCTCTTCTCTTTTGGAATGTGTATGTACACAGGACAACTGAATATTTTGAGATGGCTGACTTCTGGTTTCTTGCCAGAGAAGAATTCTTCAGGAGTTTTGTTCTCGAGTACTCTATGTGGAGTATGGTTCTGTACATACACTGCTGTTGTGGAAGCTTCTGCCCAAAGATGCATAGGAATATCTTGATCATCAAGCATTTCTCTTGCAGCTTCCATGATGTTTCTATTCTTCCATTCCACAATCCCATTTTGTTGTGGATTATAAGGAGTGGAAAAATCCCTCTTAATCCATGATTCTTTGCATAGCTCTTTGAATTCATTCGAAGTGAATTCTTTGCCATTATTTGATAAAAAATTCTTGATCTTATTTTCAGTGTGATTCTCGATCAAGGCTTTGAATTCCTTGAATTTGTTGAATACTTCATCTTTGTTCTTCATGAAGTAAACCCATGTCTTCCTAGAAAAATCATCAATAAAAGAAACATAGTATGCATACCCGCTTAGTGAGTTTGATGACATAGGACCGCGTACATCGGAGTGGATGATTTCTAGTATGTCTTTGGCTTTGCTTTCACTGCTAGGAAATGTCTTCTTTGTATTCTTCCCTTTCGCAGATCCTTTGCAGACCCCATCATGTTTTTCTTGGAATTCTGGAAGACCTTCAACAGCTTTTCTTGCAACAGGTAGTGCTCTATAATGCACATGTGTAAGCCTTTTATGCCAAATCTCATTTGGCTCTACTGTTTCATGGACCAAGGCTTGTTTTGGATTTCCCTTCAATTTGTACAGACCTCCTTCTTGTTCTCCAATCACTACCACATCATCGATAGTCTTTCCTCTAGGCCTATAATGACTTGAACATCTATGAATGCAACCCTCATTCCTTTTGCATCCAATGCTGATATGTAGAGAAGGTTCTTCTTGAGTCCTGGCACAAACAATACTTCTTTCATTGTTAGAGACTTACCAAAGTCTAGTTTATATGAATATTCCCCACTACCTTTTATTGGATATTGGTAGTCATCTCCTAGCTTCACCTTGTGAGGTGATTCATGTTCTGACAGTCTTACAAAGGATTCCTTGAATCCCATCATATGTTTGGAATCCCCACTGTCTATAAGCCAATCATCACTATCATGAGTAATGTTACCTATGAGAGAGGAGATCAAAACATATTCATCCTCGCTTGAAGAATCTTCACTTTCATATCTGGATCTCTTCTTGGATGGTTCATCATCCTCTGCAGCATGAGAATGATGTCTTCTTTTGTTCCCCTTGTTCTTATGAGAGTGGACCTTGTTCTTAGGACAGTCTTTTGCAAAGTGTCCTCTTTCATCACATGTATAACATCTTATTTTAGATAGGTCTCTTCTAATGTTATATTTATGATGAGGATCCTTACCTTTGGAGTAATGAGATCTTCTTCTGCTTCTCTTGGAGTGAACTATGAGAGCTTGGTCTTCACTTCCCATCTTCTCTTCTCAAGATGCTATCCGTGCTTCTTCTTGAGAACATTCTTCCCATAGTCTACTGAATTTGACTAGCTTCTTTCTATCATAGATTCCTTGGATGAAAGAATCCCATGACCTAGGAAGGCCATTCAAAGTTGTCATCACAATCTCTGCATTTTCCAATTCTTCATCAATAGCTTCTAATTGTTCCTTGATCTGAGAAACCCTTGTGAAGTAAGACTAGATGGTTTCTGCATTTTGAATCTTCACATTCTTTGTTGATTCCTCAGAGTCATCTTTCGGTTTATGTTCTTCCCTTCAAACAATTTGGTTAGGGCATCAAACATAGCTTTAGGTGTCTTGAGAGAGGACAACTATGGGATAAGGTGATCCTTGATAGAATAAGTAATGATCCTCTTTTCCATAACCATATTCTTCTTATGTAAGGCCTTTGCCTCATCTCCCTCTAGAACTGGAACCTCCTCATGAATGTAGGAGTCTAATTCATTCTCTTCTAGGACCAGGGAGATCCTATACTTCCAGGCTCGGAAGTTATCAGCTCCCTCAAGCTTTTCATCAAGCTTGGTATGATGAGACATATTATCTGACAACCTCAAATGGAAATACAAAAGATTTTAGATTTTACTAGGTTTAAGATGTCGGATCTGAAACTTGAGCTGAAATCCTACAGAGTTGGTTCAGGAGCAAATTAGGGTTTTGCTTTTCCATAGTTATGTCCACCCAAATGCCTTGAAATTTGTCCCTAACTTCGATTTTGGTAGGATATCAATCCAGGCTTGGACTCACTAAAAAATTCCTCTTCTGTGAAAATCTCTAATTTTCGACAGTAGTGACAGGTCCAAAACTGAAAAACCTCAGAATTGGATTCTGCTTCGACAGAAAGATGCGCCCTAAGGAGGAGAGTTTTTCCACCTTAATTTTGCTAAAAATATGTGGAGGAAGATCCACAAACTAGGAATCCCTAGTTCTCGCAACTACACAGTGTCTTCTTCTAAGGTTAGCTCTGATACCATGTTAGTTTTTCAACATTAAGCTAGCATCATTAGGATCTTTTAACTGAGAGAATAACAAGTACATCAATCAAACACAATAGACAATGAACACAGTATTTTTCTTTGGGGAAACCATAAAGGAGAAAACCCCACAACTTCCTTTGAGATAGAATCAACACCAAAAAAGTAAAATCCCCAAAACAGTAAGTGATCTCCCGACAGCAGTAACCTTCTTCTTATCTAGCCCCAGTGTCTTCTCCTTCCTCAACTATGCACTATACTTGAGTGTGGATGAGTTGTGTGATAAATAGAGACTCCAATTCTCTATTTATACTAATCCTGACATGACTAAAACCCTAATAGGGCCGACCTCTACTAGGAGATTCTAATAACCCTAGTGCCCTGGAACTGCGGGGACTTTAACCCTTAGACAATCGGAGGGTTACTCACTATAACTTGACATGACTTGTTTACATTATTGATCCTTTCGATCGGAACATCGGGGCATGACAATATGACTCAATTACATTATAGATACATCCCAGAATAAACATTGGGTTACAATACATAAGATACATAGATGAATACATTCCAAAGTTACAAATACATTAACAATTGTTGAGAGTGAAAGGCCTCTACAAAGTGACTATGGAAACAGAAGCAAAGACCAATGCAGTTGCAGAGAAAATTAAATTGCACAACAAGAGGGATGAGGCCTATGGTCTCCTATGTTTGAGCATATCTAGAGACCTCCTTTTCCATCTTGATGGATTGACATCACCAAATGAAGTATGGGAGAAGCTTGTTGAGCTTTTTGTCAAAACAGATGAGATGAGAGGACATCAAATCAAGAATGAATTGATCTCCTTGAGTCCCAGTAGATTTGAATCCTTGCAACTCTACTTTTCCAAGTTTAAAGCCCTTGTTTTGCAGCAAAAACAGTGTGGAATTGAAAAGGAGGAGGAGGACCTAGTTTTGGCCATACTCTCGAAGCTTGGCCATGACTATTCATTTTTTTTTCGACCTTCTATGTGACCAAGTTGACATCTCAAGCTTGGAAGATGCCTAAACTTGCAGAGTTCATGGAATCTCTCACACAAGAACAAGATAAACTGGTGATGATGGGCACCATCAAACCTTCCAAAGACCAAGCTCTAGTTGCTGGAGATTCAAGGGTGGATTCAAAAGGCAAGAAGAAAGATAAGAAACCACCTGAGCAAAAGAATGACAAGAACAAGTCGCCAGAGGAGCCCCAAGGTTCCAAGAAGAACCCCTAGAAGAAGAAGAACAAAGGAGAAATGAACAAGTGCGCATATTGCAGTAAGGGAAATCATCCTGAAAGCTCCTACATGAAGAAGCAAATTGACATGCTGACCCAACTCCTAGAGAAGAATGCCATGTCCCTTCCTGATAGCTCAAAGAAGAGGGAAGGAGGATCAAATTCAGAAGACAAAGAGAGAGTTCATGCATTGGTTGATGGCACATCAAGCTCACCTAGTTTCAGCATTGATTCTGGAGCTTCAAGACATATGGTTTCGACAAAGGAGGAATTCACCTCACTTGACATGTCGAAAGGTCCACCAATAGTACTGGGAGATGACTCTTTCATTGAAAGTTTGGGCAAAGGGAGGATTGATCTTGAGCATGGTAAGTTCAGCAATGTATTGTATGTTCCAGGTCTTGCCTCTAAACTCTTGTCAGTGTATCAGATGACCCACACGGGGTCTCCAAAGAAGGTCATATTCTCCCCTGATGAAGTTGAGATCATAGAGATCTCAAGTGGTAAATTCATTGCAAAGGGAGTTGCAAATCACACTTTGAAGGTATACATGTTCTCACATTTCCTACCCTACTCAAGCCCCTCTGCTCTTCTGATTCATGCTAATGAGGAAAGCAAGCTTTGGCATGAAATATTTAGCCATATTAACTATAAGTATCTTTCTGATCTTAGTGAAAAATAAATGGTCATAGGGTTACCAAAGATTAAGTTTTCCAAAGGAGTCTGTCAAGGTTGCATCTTAGGAAAACACCCAGAGCATAAATTTGAGAAAGCTAGTCATGAGAGAACCTCTACACCTATTGAGTTGATCCACAGTGATGTTGCTGGCCCATTTCCTCATATGTCAATGAGTCAGGCCAAATATGACATTCATAGATGACTTTTCTAGGTACTGCTAGGTTTACTTCCTGAAGCATAAGTCTGAAGTTTTTTGCCTCTTCAAAGTATTTAAGGCTTTGGTTGAAAACCAGTCTGGGAGGAAACTCAAGGTCCTTAGATCTGACAATGGTGGTGAGTATGTCAAGTATGAGTTCATTCAATATTGTGCATATGTAGGTATTCAGATGCAGCATTCTATCCCTTACACACCACAGCAAAATGGTTTTGCTGAGAGGAAGAACAGATCACTGAAAGATATGGCAACCTACATGATGGAGGCTAAGAATTTGCCACCAAATTTTTGGGCTGAAGCCATAAACTGTGCAGCCTATATCTATAATAGGATGCCTCATAAACAGCTTGATGGTATGACTCCTTTCGAAGCATGGAGTGGACACAAGCCAGATGTGACCCATTTTAGGATTTTTGGCTCAAGGGATTGGGCTAGAATTCCAACTGAAAAGAGGAAGGCTTTGCAGCCCCAAATCCAAGAGTGTCTATTTGTTGGGTACATTGAATATTCAAAAGGGTACAAGCTGATTAATTTGAGCACAAACAAATCCTTCATTGAAAGGAGTGTTCAGTTCCAAGAAGAGCCTTTAGCAGCAGTTGAAGTTGGAGAGTCTTCTTCACCACCAGAACCACTGAATGTAAGTGAAAAGATAAATGAGTTTGATGATTCTGATATGTCTGATAATGATGATTTAATTTCATACCCTGACATTCCTACAAGACCAAAATGGGCAGCAAATACCATTCATGCAGCAGGGAACTAGCTGGAAATCTTAGTTATTCTAGGAGGACTAGATCTCAGTTTGAGAGTGCCTTGTGTATGAAATAACCTTTGTTCGTAGAGAAATGCTATCTGATGGTTGAATCAAACTCACAGACATATGAATATGCAGCACATGATCCAATATGGAAAACATCCATGAAAGAAGAATTCATCTCACTCCAGAAGAACAACACTTGTGAGCTGGTTGATCTTCCCCCAGGGAGGAGGCTAGTTCAATGTAAGTGGGTTTTCAAAACTAAGTTTGCTGCTGATGGTTCAACTTTGAAATATAATTCAATATTGGTAGCCAAGGGTTACTCATAGGTACATGGTATAGACTACAATGAGACCTTTGCACCAGTGGCAAAGATGGACTCCATCAGGCTAGCCTTAGCCATTGCAGCTTCGAAGCAGTGGGAGGTACAACACATGGATGTGAAGTGTGATTTCCTGAATGGAGATATTACTGAAGATATTTACATGCATCAGTCTCAAGGCTTTGTTACTAATCCATATCTTGTGTGCAGGCTAAAGAAATCATTGTATGGGCTTAAGCAAGCCCCTAGGGCTTGGTATGCCAAGATTGATGACTTTCTGCTATCATTGAGTTTTGTTCAATGAAAGTATGATCCTAATGTTTATTTGAAGCTGATTCATGGTTCTTTGATGATTATTGTCTTATATGTGGATGACTTTCTCATTACAGGAAGCTCAAAGGATGAAATTGCCTACTTGAAGGATGCAATGAACCATGCATTTTCTATGACTGATTTGGGGTTATTCAACCAATTCTTGGGTCTCGATATTGATCAAACCAAACATGGAATAAAAGTACATCAGTCCAAGTATGCTTTGTATTTTCTGAACAAGTTCAACATGAAATGTTGCAAGCCAATCAATACTCCCTTCCTTTCAGGAGTTAAGCTTGAAGAAGCAGGTTCTTCTCCTATGGTAAATAATACACTGTATAAGCAACTGATTGGGTGTTTGATCTACCATACACATACTCAACCTTATATTTATTATGCAGTAATTTTGGCTTCAAGATACATGGATCATCCTCATGAGATCCATTGGAGAGCAGCCAAAAGGATCCTTAACTTTGTTCAGGGAACAAGGACTCATGGGATCTTCTACAAAGCTAAATCTGATCTTGATTTGATTGGGTTTACTGACAGTGATTGGGAAGGTGACAACATAGATTGAAAGTCAACATCGGGATATGTGTTCATGCTTGTTGAAGGACCAATCAGCTGGTCAAGCAAGAAACAGAGTTCCATTGCACTCTCATCTACAGAAGCAAAGTACAGAGGAGTTGTAAATGCAGCAACTCAATGTTTGTGGTTGCACGGGTTACTTGGTGAGTGAGGCTTTGAATCAGAATACTCAACTACTATCTATTGTGATAATCAAAGTACCATTTGAATCTACAATGATCCATTTCAGAGATAGAGAACCAAACAAATTGAGATCCATATGCACTACATCAGACAACTTGTGCATGATGGCACCATTCACCTACTCTTTTGTTCATCTTCAGAACAAGTAGCATACATATTCACCAAAAGTTTTTTGTGAGAAGAATTTCAACAATCTCAAATCACTGTTGGGGATTTCTAATCATGCTATGAATCATGATTGATACAAGATTTTCAAATTTTGTTTTACTGTCCATGTTTAAGGGAGGATTTTTCCCACTAGGTTTTTGCCTCTTTCCTTGTTTAAATGGACATGCAGTATGTAAAGGGCGACTAAGCCCTATTGCTAAGCCCTATAATATTTTGATATTTTACTCATAATTCAGGCTTAAGGGGGGGTGTTAGAATAATCAACCCATAGTCAGCTACCTTAGACATTAATTAATCCATTTTTGTCTTATTTGCCTAGTTTCCATATTTCACTCTATGCAAGTTGTCCTCCACATGTCCTAGATGGTCAAACTTGCTAAAAATGAGTCATGGAGTGATTTGGAAACCTCTTGGAATCAATTTTTGTTTATTCTTGAACTTCCCTAGTGCATATATGCTTTTTCTACTTTATTGTTGCTTTTACTGAGTTTTAAGGCAATTGGGAAAGTATGACTAGGTGAAGTTGACTTGTTTTTTGACCTCATCATCCTCCTCTCTTTTATCCTAATAAAAGCATGTATGAGTTGTACTTCCATTGCCTATTATCTTGCCTAATTTATTTTTCCAATTCGTGAGCTCCTAGGCAGATTTGGAAACTGCTTTATGCACCTATGGGGGATTTGACTAGATTTAGTAAGTCTGCTTTTGAATAATTCGAATGGCATCCCAATGCATTCAAATATCTCATGTAATTATTTATTGTGGCAACCTATGACTTCACAAGTTTGGCTACTGTACACTTATTCAATACAGATTAGTGTTCTGCTCCATATTCAGTCTCCTTTGTGTGTAATTGGCAATTTTTGTGAGTGTAATTTTTCTAACACCTGGGTTCAATTTAAACATGGTACAAGTTGATCCATGATTTAATCAACAATTATCTTCTTGGCCTTGAACAATTTCTTCTTGTGTAAGGCTTTTAGCCTCATCTCCCCCTGGAACTGGAACCTCTCTTCTTATGTAGGTGTCCAATTCATTTTTTTCAGAGAGATCATATACTTCCATGCTTGGAAGTTGTCAAATTCAACAATATTATCATCAATCTGATGTGATATATCACTTTGAGATGAGAACCTCAAATGAAAATAGCAAAATATTAGATCTTACCGATTTGAGGTGTCCATCCTGGTTCTGAAGCTAGCTGATCTAGGTTTGTCAGAGAAACCCTAATTTTAAAATATTGGAATATTTAAGATTTTATTGTATATAAATATAGACCTCTTCAAGGTGTGATTTCCAATGTACTCCTTTTCTGAAAACAGGGGAGGGAAGCTTCCGGAACAGGAAGCCCTAGTTTACCAATTTCTTCTGCAGAAATTCTAGCTACTGTTTCTATGGTATATCCGAAATTATTACTCCTAGGTGTATGAAAATTCTCACTAGGGTAGCCTCAGTTGTCCCTATTCCAATACCATAGGTTTCATCATAATTTTCTTAACCAATTGGCACTTATGAGCATTTTCCAAAGGTGATCTGTTTTGAGGACTGTTCAGCATAACGAAGTTGTACGGACTTCCATGTGTCACTGTTTCATCTTATGGGTCTGAAACTTGGACGACAGAAGGTGAAGTTGGTTCCCTTTATGTAACATCTTTAGAAAGTTCATTTGGACCTTTTTATCCTGAGATATAGCACTTCTCCCCAGGTGTCCTGTTTAGGGATGAATCCTAGAAGAGGCTGGAACCATAACACGGAGGGATCATATCTCCTAAAATATAGTGAATCTGAGGATGAAATTTGGATATAGTGTAAATCAATATTTTATCTTCTGCCTATGATATTTTCAATTCCTGGGCCTTCTCCAATCCCAATATATAGCGAATGTGAAAAACCTTATCAGTTTTAGTATTTTAGCGTTTTTCCAGCCCGGGGTCAAACTAGGGTTTGAATTTCCGAGAGTTTCACCCAGCCAAAATCTTGACCTAGGTATCTAAAATTAGATTTTGATGAGGAGAGAAATCCTATTCTAATCTCACTCAAAAATTCCTCTTCTGTAAGAAGGCCTAATTTCACGCACCAAAAACTGAAAATGTTCGGAATCAAATTTTGCTTCGACAAAAAGATGCACCCTTCAATGGAGAGTCATCCTAGCATAGTTTTGCTGATGGATTGTGGAGAGAGACCCAAAAAGTAAGAAGCCCTATATTTTGCAACTGCAAAATGTCTTTTTCTCAAGTTAGCTCTAATACGTTGTTATATTTTTATCATTTAAGTTATGATTAACTTAGGATCTTATCTGAGAGAATAACATGCACAACAATAAACACAAGAGACAAGAGACACAAAGAATTTTCCTCAGGAAAACCATAAAGGAGAAAACCCTCAACTTCTTCAGAGATAGAATGAGCACCAATGGTAGCAGTAAAACCTGAAAACATAAATATGATCTCCAACAGCTTGTTCTCTCTCTCTTTCTTGAGAGAGCTTCTCCTCTCTCACTCATGCACCCCAATGAGTGTGTGTGTGTGTGATAAATAGAGAGGCTCACTCTCTATTTATATTCTTTCGTTCACTTAATGTCCACTTTAACATGTCGGCCCCACTTAACAATTACTTACTAGAGCCGACATCTCTAGGAGAGTCTAATAACCCTAGTGCCCCACAACTATGGGGACTTTTCCCTCTGATCAACAAGGAGAGTTAAAATTAACACAAATGTGGGGACTATTGCCCTGACTTACAATGGAGGGTTAACCTCAATGAATTTACATGACTTGTTTACATTATTGAATCTCCTGATCGGAACATCGGGGCATGACATGACTCAATTACATTACAGATACTTCCCGAAATAAACATCGGGGTACAATATACAAGTTACAAATACATCAACATAATGCATATATACCCTAGAAACCCAATCTAGATAAAACCAACAAATAAATTAATAATGGCTTCTTGACTCTTTTACTAATAGGAGAAAACTACATGCAATATAATAAAATTGTTGCACTCTCTCCATAAGAGTTTTACTAAAAACAGAATGGTGCCCAATGCACTATTTATAGTATTGGAGAAGGAGGGTATAGAGGTTATGTTCTCATTTATACATTCTTCTTGTCTCGAGAGAGTCTTCTGAATATCATAAATTTTCCTTTGACATTTCCCATGACTGCCTAAGCAATCTATGATTCTTAAGAAATGGCCAGGCCTATGCAATAAAAACCAGAATGGTTCCCAACATACTGTTTACACAAAGTTACAAGCACTGAAATAAGATTGATTCCAACAAGGATTCGATGACCTCTAGACTGGATTCAGCCAAATGAATGTCTTCATGTTACTGACATTTAAGAGAAGGAAAATAACTATAGATAGAAACAAATTTCTCTGACCTATTACACAAAACTATCACAATTTCCTCAAAGTTGATAGGTCCAACAAGCTTTCGAATATGACAATAAAAAAAATCCCCTTCCCAATAGAGTAGCACACCCAAAAACCAAGATTCAACTTTAAAAAAACACCAAGTTCCCATGAGTCCAAGAGGTTAGCCTTAGAACAAATATTTTCTCCAATGCAGGACAAATGGGAAGGTTAACCAGATGGATCTGAAATTTGAACAACTTACCGCCTTGAGACCAGGCTTGTTGAAGTTACCATTGTTGAGCTCTGTTTTTCCCTCAGGCTCTAGGAAAGAAAGGAATTGATTCAAAATGATGGTACAGTGATAGGTTAGGCATGTGTGGTTCCTTACCAGGTCCATCCTGACCTTTAATTTCCCTTTGTTGCCAACTTGTTTCACCTTATTTGAGCTGCTATGTGATCAATAGCATGGAGTGGGGGGTTAAAAACTTAAATGCAATTGATTAATATAGCTCATGAAATTAGCCTTGAGGGATTGGGAGATATCCCATCTCACCATTTTTTTTAAAATTCCTTCATTTAATTGGACTGATATATGGGCATGAGCATCAACTTATCCATTCAGGACTCAGATTATGTGGAAGCACTCAATGTCTTTGAAACGAAATTTTTTTATTTTGATCCGAGAGATTATCCAAGCTAGTGAATTTTCTGTTGAGATATGATGTTTGTTCATAATCTTCAAAATTGTTGACGAGTCCCCAACAACTAGGATATATTGCACCTTCTTCAAGTCAATATTCTTCAGTCCTTGTAGAAAACCATAGGCCTCAGCTTGATTGTTAGACGCAATTCCAAGACCCCGGGCGTAATTTATTTCCATTATGCCTTTGGGATTGATTACTTTTTGTAGCACCATAAAAAAATGATGTGCTTCTTTTAGTCCTATTTCCATTCTTGGAATTCTTCTGTACTCAATTTGATATGCCACGATGGATTCTTGATTGGCTGGGGGTGGTAACAATTGTTTGGTATCCCTCCTTTGTCATTCTAGCCAGCCATCCAAATCTTCTCTTCAAATGTGAGTGTCGGGGTCTTGCAATTTTTTATTCCTTAATCCTGTAATGATTTGATCAAGAGACTCTTGGCTTTGTAGATGTGATTTTTGGACTGATTTTCATCTCTTGATATATCAATTTGTTTTGTGCCAGCCAAATTTTCAAACATAAATATTTTGGAAGTTGCATCCAAACCCTCTAGAAGGTGGGCTTGTTCCGAAATGAGCCTCTATAGTGCTTACACTAACAAGAAAACATATATTTCCATTATTTTGGAGGACTTTCTCTTTGACCAAGTTCTTAGAGGGACATTCTCTAGACTTGTTTGGTGTACGAGCAATTAAATATTAGATGCCATGATTTGTAGAATCATATTGACAAAGAATGCACTATGCAATGGGATGAGCCTTGGATTCCTCTTTTTTGCAAGTTTTGTGATGAAAAAGTTTTTGATGGTACACTATCTGAACACACTTAACTTGGGATATTTCCTTTGTGCCAAATGATTCAATGACCTTCCACATACCTGACTTATAAAAAGTGGTTGAGGAAGAGTGTTCTTGATACCATTGCTTTAACTGTGTAGCTGCCTTTCCCCAATCAACAATTGTTTGGTTGATCCCTATCCAATACGGTGAATCCTTTAAGCAAAGAGAATAATTTGGTTGTAATCTGCTTAAGGAATTATATCATCCCAACCATTCCAACATTTTCCTTCCCAGCTTGATATATCATATAACGATTCTAGTGTTGCCTTTCCATCCATGCTTTTAGGGGTAACATGTCTAGGCTCAAGATTAGAGGAGGAGTTCCCAAAATGATGTCTATTCATGACTCCATTGATGATTCTCTGTTGCCTATTTATCACTTTCCAATTAACTAACTACTTTTATTTCTTGTAAAACTTGTAATTGTAATTTTGTCACGTCAATTTAAAGTTAAAACTAGGTTCTTTCAAATTGAGCTTCATATTTCACCAATTGAATTTTGAAGTCATTGCAATTTGTTGATTTACTATTTTGTTTTTCAACTTCGTATTTTTGCTTCTGATTTGACAACTACTTGGTTGTCATCTCTCTATAGTTCTGGCTGTTGATTGTGTACCTGCTTGAATTTGCTATAAATTCTATTTGCAGAAACAAATATGATATAAGTAAGGCTTAAGCTTTTTAATTTCATTATGGGTTTCTTCAAAACAAATGTGATATAATCTTTTTAATTTCATTCCAGCTTTCCAAGTCTTAATATTGTTAGAACTGATACAATTTTTTTACATTGATGACCACCTATACGGATTATTGTAGTTGTTATTATGTCTTGTACTTTTTGTAACTAATAACCTTCACGTGACACAAGCAATAAAACTATGGAATGGTCAAAGCAGGTAGTTTTTGTAACTAATAACCTTCATGTGACACAAGAAGTAACACTATGGAATGGTCAAAGAAAGTAGCCAAATTTTATTTCAACATGTTAACTGACTAAGTGATGTAATTGGATTTTATAGTTTGTTGAGGCATGCAAGAAGCCTCCTGTATTTTCCATAGTCACTAAATATCTGCCTAGAGGTTCATTAAGAACATACCTTCATAAGCATGAGCCACATTCATTTCCATTGAAACTTATTTTGAATATGGCCCTATATATTGCTCAGGGAATGAAATATATTCATTCTCAAGCTATAATGCATAGGGATATGAAGTCAGAGAATCTTCTCTTGGGTGATGACATGTGTGTGAAAGTGGCTGATTTTTTGGGGTGTCATGTTTGGAGTCCCAATGTGACACAATGAGAGGCTTTATGGGTACTTACCGCTGGATTCCACCAGAGATGGTCAAAGAAAAGACATATATAAGAAAAGTTGATGTATACATCTTTGGAATTGTTCTTTGGGAGCTCTTGATAGGGCTCATCCCATTTCAAGAGATGACCCTAGTACAAGCTTCTTTTGTAGTATCACAAAACATATGGGCTTTATGAAAATAAACATTCAAACCCTCATGAAAATTAACTATTGGAAATTGCATAACTTACTCTTTGGTCAAGATGGGAGCTACTGGGATTGGAATCACAAAGGGAAACCAATATGGCATATTCAAACTCCTAGTTGCTAGGCTAGGGATCAGCTTTATCCTGAAATGGAAGGGAAATTGAATTAGAATTTATGAGAGATCTGCTCTAAATTGGTCGAGATTGGAGCTAAGACTGAATTTGAAGTTGAGGATGAAGATGAGATTTTGGGTTATGAAGGACATCAAGCCCACCATCCACACTCCCAAAAGAGAGGGAATGCCTTGGTGGAGGACAGTTTTCGTTGTGGAATCCAGGTGGTTTTTTTTTGGCATTCTTGATATTTCCAACAAATTTATTCTCTAATGAAGAAGTTATACTCTTCTAGTCATTTGTCCCATCTAGTTTGAAACGAATCCTATCTTCAATGCCTTGTTTATTCCTAGAGAGAAATGGAGGTGCAGCATTGCTCAGGAAATGATCTGCAATTGAAATTGGAGGGCAAAGTGCATGTTTTGAACCCCCATTTTATTTGAGACATACTTGTTGTAGCTTACACCTTAGTATCTCTGCATGACTCTGCATTTCAGGACCACCCACATATGGAGATCTGTTTTGTATTGGCACTCCGGGAATGTTAACATTTGCATTTCCATCGGCAAAGGCTTGTGGGTCTCCATTCTCTTCCCAGTAACCATTGCTGAGCACTGAGAACTGGGAATTGGGTACTTCAGCCAGGGATAACCATTGCTGAGCACTGAGAACTGGGAATTGGGTACTTCAGCCAGGGATAATTGAACTTTCTATTGTTGGGATGTGCTCTTCAAAGCACCAAATCCTGCTTTCACCATGAATGTGGCTGCTTCATCCCCCACCGGATTCCTACACTTCTGTTTTTGGGTTATTGGGTGTCTAGGACAAGGCTGAGGTTGCCATACAGAGGACTACAAAATATCAACAGCTTCAAAATATATATTTTCTTGCGAGAAACTAGAACATACTAACTGTGATTCTAGGTCTCCCATCATCTCTTAAGCTCGTTCATATGATTTGAGATGGGAATCAAGGCCCCAAGGCCCCAAGGCCCATCTGAAGCAGGTTTTACACATTGAAGCATGTATTTTTCCTCTCCAATTCTCCCCTGCTTCATTAGAAAAATTATGAGATTACACATTTTATTGTTGTCTGGTTCAATGGACAAATCTTTTCTGTACGTAACCTCCGCAGCAATACAGTTATTCTGCTGCATGTAATCCCAACCCAAGTTACCCTGCATACAAAGGCATAACATTAACATTGTGCCATACATAAAACATATGACTCATTATGCTACATTAAAATAACTAACTCATACCAGCAAGCGAGTGGCCTCTTGTTCAATTGAGACCTGAAACTTCTTCCCCTGAGATCTAGCAGTTTTAGTCCTTTTTCCATTGAATTCCATGCCTTGATGAATCATATTCAACTTGTGTTTGAGCAAGGATATTTGATCATCCAGTCTTCCACATCTCTGCAAACAAATGATGAACACTAATATCAATATATAATTCCTAGAGAAAGCATACATTCGATCTTATTAGTTACTAAAGTTTGTGAATGTAGGATGTAGGTACAGGTGGGTTGCTGTGGCATTTTGTGTAGTTGGGTTCCTTCAATATTAAAAGCATGCCAATGTTTCACACTGCAGTCCATCAGGACTAGTATTTTTAGAAACAATTCCCAAACATCCACGCATGAGCGTCCTGATCTTTTCTGGTTTTGAGCTAAGAAAGCTCAGGGATAAAACCACTATGTTCTTATTAGGTAACCACTTTCTCATCAACATTAATAGTATTCCATAGGATTCATCATGCTACATTAAAATAATCAATTCACATCATCAAGTGTCTGGCTTCCTCCTGTTCAAATTCCAAAAAGGTGCTCAAATGAGGTGAGTAGGGAAATGGTAGAGGTTCATTAATCTATCTCTATGTGCATTTCCGTGAAAAGAGGATAGGCCTTGCTTGCCTTGCCTGTATGGGCGCATACAAGCATGACCACCCTGATCTTTTCTAGTATTGAGATAGCAAAGCTCAGGGCTCAAACTGAACTATGTGATTATTAACATAATGCCATACGTAATGCCATAGCATTCATCATGCTACATTAAAAGAATCAATTCATACCAGTAAGTGTGTGGTAGCCTCCTATTCAAATTCCAAAAGGTTGCTCAAAGGAGGTGGGTAGGGAAATGGTAGAGGCTCATTAATCTATCTCTATGTGCATTTCCATGAAAACAGGGAAAGCCTTGCCTGTATGGATATTGGATTACACCTACTTTCATTGAGTTGGTGTTGAGGTTGAGAAACCAAAGCACGAGTGCTCTTATCTTTTCTGGTTTTGTGTTAGCAAAGTTCAGGTAACTAGGTATGTACTGCCTACTGACAAATCCAATGAAGTTGTTCAAAAATGGAGGTGGGTGGGTGAATGGTAGAGGCCAATAATCAGCCTGAACTTTGAAAAGAGGGGTAGACCTTACCTGTTTGGGCACCGGATTACACTTTCACATGTCAAGAAAATTGACCAAGCACGAATGCCCTGATATTTTCTGGTTTTGTGTTGGTAAATATCAGGGCTCAAACATAACTATGTGCTTATTAGGTATCCACATTATCAAAGTGGATTGAGAGTTCTGTAATTCCTGCTAACAAATCCAATAAAGTTGCTCAATAATGAAGGGTGGGTAGGAGAATGGAAGAGGCCCATAATATTCCTCTGGATGCATTGCCAAGAAAAGAGGGTTGGCCTCACCTTCACTGTAAGGATGCCGGCTAACACCCACCTACATCACCCTAACCTTACATTCTGTGCATGTTAGTATGTTACACAATTTCTCTGGAAATCATTCCATATAAAATTTACCTCCAAAATACCGAAGTGTCCTACACACATTGATCTAAACTTATATTCTGTGTTTTTTCCACAATTGTCTAGTCTATGGATATCAATCCATATGAAAAGTGACCAGCAAAAGACCTAAGGATCCTTTCATTAAGACAAAATATCCTAGTCTGTGTACTTAGAAATCCACACATATTTTGATGTTTCCTTCAATGAAGGATGCATTCGAACTAGATTTTAGTCATTTGTATGAATCCTACAACGCATGTATACATTTTTAAGATCCCGTCCCCTAGTACACTAGTTCCCTAAAAGTTAAGAACTAATTCATAGCATGAACGAATACAAATAATTACAATAAGCATGAAATCCTCTTATAAATATGGCTAAGCTTTAACCCTATCAACCTACCAGAGGATGCGATTTTGATGTTTCCTTCAATGAAGGATGCATTCGAAGCAGCTTTTAGTCATTTGTAAAGCTTGCAACGCATGTATACTTTTTTAAGATCCCGTCCCTTGGTAGGCTAGTTCCCTAAACGTTAAGAATTAATTCATAAGATGAAAGAATACAAATAATTACAATGAGCATGGCATCCTATTATAAACATGGCTAAGTTTTAATCCTATCATTTCAAAATTCATTGCTTAACTTTGATGTTTCCTTATGGTAATGGAGGATGCATTCGAAGCATATTTTATTCATTTTGCTTCATGGACCGAGAGGATATGAAACCTATAGGATGAGTATATGACTTTGACATCCCATCCCCTGGTTGGCTTGCTCCCTAAAATGGGAATTATTGAGAAGATGACAAAATTACAAATAAAGTAGGACATCCTATTATGAACTCGGTTTAACTCTGTCATCAGAAAATCCTTTGCAGACAACAAACAAGTTTATTTGGGTTTTCCAATGATCCAGCCTCTGTAATCACAATAGTTTTTTTTATTTCCATCCATAAATAAAAAGAATAATTAAACATGAAAATTCCCCAATTCAGACATCCTCCCACATAGCCATTAATTTAGTTTCCCATCAGGTTGTTCTTCAGGAACAAAATTAGCAATTTAACAAAGAAAGTACAACCGTCAGTTAATCCCATCCATAGATCTTGAAGCTTGAGAGCATTGAACGGTAGGGGCCTCTTCTTATTTTTACTGGGTGTTTTTTTCTCTACTAGGCATATATCAATCATTGATGGGAATCTTATTTGAATTCAGTCTTTATCTTCCTACTAACATTCAACTTACAGTTTCAAGGTTGTTGTACATATCTCTTTTATTATATGTTTTTCTAACTTTTTTTGTGGATACAATATGTCTATTCCACATTATCAAGCATTGATCTAAACTCACATTATTGTAGCTCACCATATCTATAGAAAAAATGAGTGAAACAAACAAAAATGAACACAAATACAAAATCCAACATACTAATTCTGAAATTGCTAGTTGTAGCTTGTCACCTCATCAAATAGGGGTTAATAATATAAGGGACAAGGATGAGTAAGAGTGCACTTTACAACTTCGGTAATTCTAAGATTTGTTTTTACTATTTTTTGTTAAATTAGAGATGTAATCCAATAATGAATAGGTGGAATCATTATGTGATATTTTTGCCTCTACATGCACAGAATAGTCTTTTGTTTAACTAAGCCTCCTAGCATAAACATGTACTTTACTTCACCATATCCTATTCAAAGAAGAGTACTACTTTATATCTTTTTTGCAGTCAACTTTTTAATACAAATAAGTATTTATGAAACTTATAATGCATGTCTACTCTACTGCTGAAATTTTAACCTTTCTGTTACTTATTGAAAACACATAAGAGATGGTAAGGCTAGAGATCCTTTTGTTCAACCAAGATGTACCAGAATTGTATGGAGATTTTTGAACTTACTTTTATTTATTTATAACTCATAAGATATGGCCACAAGACCTTAATGGTCATTTCAAGTTGGCTAGATCGATTTATGATTTGAGCAAGAAATTTTTTCCTTTAAAAAACGAGCCTAGGTTGACCCAGTTTGGGATTGAATCATCTTTATGGAATTCTTATAACAAAAATGTAGAAACAAATAGAAAATTTAGGACTAACTGTAAGAAATCCTACATTCAATTATTTTCTTTCTTTATAATCCTTTTAACTCCTTCCCACTTTTCCTATGGATCTTCGATTTTGCAATAGAGAGAGGAATACATTTGTCTACACCATATCTGAATTGTGCCTCAATTTACAGGTATCTTTGATTATGTTCGGTTTTCCATTTCATGTAACATTTTTAATTTTAAATATATTGTCAAATACAAACAATACTATGTCTAAATGGTCTCTTGCATGATGAATTCTTCATTATAGGTTATGCTATCACATATTATGTGGTTTGCTTATTTTTTTGGGTCATAGCAACAATTTACTTGTTTTCAAAATACTACATGTTCTCACAGTATTATACCATTGTTCCCATTCCAATGTATTTACTCTATTGCATTTAGTACTCTACCCTAATGGGTCATTTGTATAAATTACATCCAATGACTAGACCTCTAAGGGTTCCTCATTTAACAAAGAAATTACAACCGTCAGTTAATCCCATCCATAGATATTGAAGCTTCAGAGCATTGGACGGTAGGGGCCTATTTTTATTTTTAGTGGGTGTTTTTTTTTTATACTAGGCATATATCAATCATTGATGGGAATCTTATTTGAATTCATTCTTTATCTTCCTACTAACATTGACTTACAGTTTCAAGGTTGTTGTACATATCTTTTTTATTATAGGTTTTTCTAACAACTTTTTTGTGGATACAATATGTCTATTCCACATTCTCAAGCATTGATCTAAAGTCACATTATTGTAGCTCATCGTATCAATAGAAAAAATGAATGAAACAAATAAAAATGAACACAAATGCAAAATCCAACATACTAATTCTGAAATTGCTAGTTGTATCTTGTCACCTCATCAAATAGGGGTTAATAATATAAGGGACAAGGATGAGTAAGAGTGCACTTTGCGATTTCCGTCATTCTAAGATTTGAGTTGTACTATTTTTTTGTTAAATTAGAGGCGTAATTCAATAATGAAAAGGTGGAATCATTATGTGATATTTTTGCCTCTACATAGGTGGAATCATTATGTGATATTGTTGCCTCTACATACACAGAATAGTCTTTTGTTTAACTAAGCCTCCTAGCATAAACATGTACTTTACTTCACCATATCCTATTCAAAGAAGAGTACTACTTTCTAGATTTTTTGCAGTCAAATTTTTAATACAAATTAGTATTTATGAAAATTCTAATGCATGTCTACTCTACTGCTAAAATTTTAACCTTTATGTTACTTATTGAAAACACGTAGAGATGGTAAGTCTAGAGATCATTTTGTTCAACCTAGTTGTACCAAAATTGTATGCATATTTTTTAACGTACTTTTATTTATTTATAACACATAAGATATGGCCACAAGACCTTAATGGTCATTTCAAGTTGGATACATCGGTTTATGTTTTGAGCAAGGGATTTAGTCCTTCGAAAAACGAGCCTAGGTTGACCCAGTTTGGGATTGAATTATCTTTACGTAATTCTTCTAACACAAAATTAGAAAAAAAAATAGAAAATTTAGGACTAACTGTAAGAAATCCTACATTCAATTACTTTCTTTCTTTACACTTCTTTTAACTCCTTCCCACTTTTCCTATAGATATTTGATTTCATACTAGAGGGAGGAATACATTTGTCTGCATCATATATGAATTTTACCTTAGTTTACAAGTATCTTTGATTATGTTCAGTTTTCCATTTCATGTAATATTTTTCATTTCAAATATAATGTCAAATACAAATAGTCCTATGTCTAAATGGTCTCTTGCATGATGAATTTTTCATTATAGGTTATGTTATTACATATTATGTACACTTATGGAGTGCCCTTAGTTTTGAAAATTATTTGTATCAATCTAGTTGTGGCTATATCTAAGGCAGGTTGGCCAGAGATAAACTTACAAACATGATTGGATGTTTCACATTGATTTTCATATAAACTGTGTAAATATAATGTTGATTATGCTTTTATTATTTCATTCAACTATTTTTGGGTGGAAATTGAACCCAGTGATAGAACAATTACACTCACAAAAATTATCAATTGTACATGCAAAATCACTCACAAAAGAGACTGAATATGGAGCTGAACACTAAACTGTATTGAATCAGTGTACAATAGCCAACCCTGTAACATCATAGGCTGCCACAATAAATAATTACATAAGGGATTCGAATGCATGAGGAGGAAATTCGAATCTAGTCAAAAGCAGGCTTACTAAAATTAAGCAAATTCCCCATATGTGCATAAAGCAGTTTCCAAAACTGTCAAGGAGCTCACGAATTGGAAAAAGCACTTAGGCAAGCTAAAAGGTAATGGAAGGACAACTCATACATTCTTTTCATAGGATAAAAGAGTGGAGGATGTGGAGGACAAAAAACTAGTTAACCTCACCTAGTAAAACTTTCCCAATTGCCTTAAAGCACTGAAAAAGCAGGCAATAAAGCAGAAAAAGCAGAAGGGTGCTAGGAAGGCCAGGAATAAACCAGATTTGATTCCATGAGCTTTCCCAAGTGCTCCATGAGTCAAAATTATCAAATTTGACCACTATGGATGTGTAGATGACAACTTGCATAAGGTGGAACATGGAAACTAGGCAAATAAGACAAAAATGGATTAATTAATGTCTAAGGTAGCTAACTATGGGTTGATTATTATAACACCCCCCATTAAGCCTGAATTATGAGTAATATATCATAAAATCATAGGGCCTAGAAACAATTCTTAGTCACCCTTTACATACTACATGTCCATTTAACCAAGGAAAGAGGCAAAAAACTAGTGGGAAAATCATCCCTTAAACATGGACTGTAAAACAAAATTTGGAAATCTTGTCTTCAGTCATGCTTCACAGCATGATCAGAAATCCCCAGCAATGATTTGAGATTGCTGAAGGTATTCTCACAAAATTATTTGGTGAAGATATCAGCTACTTGTTCTGAAGATGAACAAAAGAGTAGGTGAATGGTGCCATCATGCACAAGCTCTCTGATGTAGTGCATATGGATCTCAATGTGTTTGGTTCTCTGATTCTGAACTGGATCATTACAGATTCAAATGGTACTCTTATTATCATAGTAGATAGTAGTTGAGTATTTTAATTCAAAGCCACACTCTCCAAGTAATCCCTACAACCATAAACATTGAGTTACTGCATTTACAACTCCTCTGTACTCTGCTTCTGTAGATGAGAGTGCAATGGCACTTTGTTTCTTGCTTGACCAAATGATTGGCCCTTCTACAAGCATGAACAAATATCCTGATGTGGACTTTCTATCTGTGCTATCACCTGCCCAATCATTGTCAGTAAACCCAATCAAATCAAGATCAAATTTAGCTTTATAGAAGATCCCATGTGTCCTTGTTCCCTGAACAAAGTTAAGGATCCTTTTGGCTGCTTTCCAACGGATCTCATGAGGCTGATCCATGTATCTAGAAGCCACACTTACTGCATATGAAATATCAGGTCTAGTATGTGTAAGATACAACAAACATCCAATCAATTGCCTATACAGTGTATTGTTTACCATAGGTGAAGAATCAACTTCTTCAAGCTTCACTCCTGAAAGGAAAGGAGTCTTGCTTGGCTTGCAATCCTTCATTCTGAATTTGTTCAGCAAATCCAAGGCATACTTGGACTGGTGCACCTTGATTCCAGCTTTGGTTTGAGCAATCTCAAGCCCCAAAAACTGGCTTAAGAGCCCCAAATATGTCATGGAGAAGGCTTGGTTCATTGCACCCTTCAAGGAAGCAATCTCATCCTTTGAGCTTCCTGTAATGAGAAGGTAATCAACATATAAAACAATGATCATTAATGAGCCATTAATTAACTTCAAATAGACATTTGGATCTGATTTTCATCGAACAAAATTCAGTGATAGCAAGAAGCTATCAATCTTGGCATATCAAGCCCTATGGGCTTGCTTTAGCCCATACAATGACTTCCTTAGCCTGCACACAAGAGATGGGTTAGTAGCAAATCCTTGAGCCTTTTGCATGTATATCTCTTCAGTGAGATCTCCATTCAGGAAGGCACACTTTACATCCATGTGATGTACCTCCCATTGCTTTGAAGCTGCAATGGCTAAGGCTAGCCCAATGGAGTCCATCTTTGCCACTGGTGCAAAGGTCTCATTGTAATCTATGCCATGAACCTGTGAGTATCCCTTGGCTACCAATATAGCCTTGTACTTTAGAGGTGAACCATCAGCAGCAAATTTGGTCTTGTACACCCACTTACACTGAACTAGCTTCCTCCCTGGGGGAAGATCAACCAACTCCCAAGTGTTGCTCTTCTGGAGTGAGCTGAACTCTTCCTTCATGGATGCTTGCCATATTGGATCTCCTGCTACATCTTCATATGTCTAAGGATATGATTCCACCATTAGATAGAATTTCTCAGCAAACATGGGATCCTTCATGCACAGAGCACTCTCAAATTGAGATCTAGTCCTCCTAGGGTCATTAGGATTCCCAACTAGCTCTCCTGCTACATGAATAGTCTTGGCTTCCCATTTTGGCCTTGTAGGGCTGTTAGGATCTGCCATAAATTCATCACTATCAGACATATTAGAATCATCATGTTCAACAATCTCTTCACTTACATTCAAAGGTTCTGGTGGTGAAGAGGCTTCTCCAACTTCCACTGCTACTAGGGGTTCTTCTTAAAACTGAACACACCTTTCAATGAAGGATTTGTTTGTGCTCAAATTTATCAGGTTGTACCCTTTTGAATATTAAGAGTACCCAACAAATAGACACTCTTGGCTTTGGGGCTGCAAAGCCTTTCTCTTTTCTGTTGGAATTCTAGCCCAAGCCCTTGAGCCAAAAATCCTGAAATGGGTCACATCTGGCTTGTGCCCACTCCATGCTTCGAAAGGAGTCATACCATCAAGCTATTTATGAGGCACCCTATTCTGGATATAGGCTACATAGTTTATAGCTTTGGCCCAGTACTTTGGTGGCAAAGTCTTAGCCTCCATCATGCATGTTGCCATCTCCTTCAGTGATCTGTTCTTCCTCTCAGCAACACCATTCTACTGTGGTGTGTAAGGGATAGAATGCTGCATCTGAATACCTGCATCTACACAATATTGAATAAACTCAGACTTGACATACTCACCACCATTGTCAGATCTGGGGACCTTGAGTTTCCTCCCAGACTAGTTTTCAACCAAAGCCTTAAAGACTTTGAAGAGGCCAAAAACTTCAGACTTGTGTTTCAGGAAGTAAACCCAGTAATACCTGGAAAAGTCATCTATGAAAGTCAATGGATATTTTTCCTGACTCATGGACATATGAGGGAATGGGCTAGCAACATCACTGTGGATCAACTCGAGGGGTGCAGAGGTTCTCTCATGACTAGCTCTCTCAAATTCATGCTCTGGGTGTTTTCCTAGGATACAACCTTGGCAGACTCCTTTGGAAAATTTTATCTTTGGTAACCCTATGACCATCTATTTTTCACTAAGATTAGAAATATACTTGTAATTTAGGTGGCCAAATATTTCATGCCAAATCTTGCTTGCCTCATTAGCATGAATTAGAAGAGCAGAGGGGTTTGAGTAGGGTAGGAAGTGTGAGAACATGTATACCTTCGAAGTATGATTTGCAACTCCTTTTGCAATGAGTTTACCACTTGAGATCTCTGTGATCTCAACTTCATCAGGGGAGAATATGACCTTCTTTGGAGACCCAGTGTGGGTCATATGATACACTGATAAGAGGTTGGAGGCAAGACCAGGAACATACAACACATTGCTAAACTGACCATGATCAAGTTCAATCCTCCCTTTGCCCAAACTTTTAGTGAGAGAGTCATCTCTTAGTACTATTGGTGGACCTTTCGACATGTTAAGTGAGGTGAATGCCTCCTTGGTCGAAACCATATGTCTTGAAGCTCCAGAATCAATGATGAAACTAGGTGAGCTTGATGTGCCAGCAACCAATGCATGAACTCTCTCTCTGTCTTCTGAACTTGATCCTCCTTCCCTCTTCTTTGAGCTGTCTAGAAGGGAGATGCCATTCTTATCCAGGAGTTGGGTTAGTATGTCTATTTGCTTCTTCATGCAGGAGCTCTCAGAATGATTTCCCTTACTGCAGTATGTGCACTTTCTCATTTCTCCTTTGTTCTTCTTCTTCTGGTAGTTCTTCTTGGAACCTTGAGGCTCCTCCGGAGACTTGTTCTTGTCTTTCTTTTGCTCAGGTGGATTTTTAGCTTTCTTTTTTCTTTTTGAATCCACCCTCGAATCTCCAGCAACCAGATCTTGGTCTTTGGATGGTTTGATGGTTCCCATCATCACCAGTTTGTCTTCTTCTTGTGTGAGAGATTCCATGAAATATGCAAGGCTAGGCATCTTCCAGGTTCGAGATGTCAACTTTGTGGCATAGAAGGTTGAAACAAATAATGAATAGTTAGGGCCAAGCTTCGAGAGTATATCCTAGACCAGCTTATCATCCTTCTTTTTGATCCCACATTGTTTTAGCTGCAAAACAAGTGCTTTGAACTTGGAGAAATAGAGTTGCAGGGATTCAAAGCTATTAGGACTCAGGGAGATCAGTTCATTTTCGATTTGATGTCCCCTCATATCATCTGTCTTTCCAAAAATATCAACAAGCTTCTCCCCTACTTCATTCGGTGATGTCAATCCATCAAGATGGAAAAGGAGGTCTCTGGATATGCTCAGACACAGGAGACCATAGGCCTCATCCCTCTTGTTGTGCCATTTTATCTTCTCTGCAGCTGCATTGGGATCTGCTTCTATTGCCATAGTCACTCTGTAGAGCCCTTTCACTCTCAACAATATCTCCATCTCTGCTTTCCATTCAAAGAAGTTAAATGGAGTCAAGATGATCTTCTGATATTGATCCATAGCTCAGAAATTGTCTCGGCTGTCAGTAGAAGGCTCCCAGTCAATGATGTCGAACCTGCAAAACAAATTTGGAAGGAGATAAATCAATCTACAAAGGCTTTGATACCATGTGGAAATTGAACCCAGTGATAGAACAATTACACTCACAACAATTATCAATTGTACATGCAAAATCACTCACAAAAGAGACTGAATATGGAGCTGAACACTAAATTGTATTGAATCAGTGTACAATAGACAACCCTGTAACATCATAGGCTGCCACAATAAATAATTACATAAGGGATTCTAATGCATGAGGAGGCAATTCAAATCTAGTCAAAAGCAGGCTTACTAAAATTAAGCAAATCCCCCATAGGTGCATAAAACAATTTCCAAAATTGTCAGGGAGGTCACGAATTAGAAAAAGCACTTAGGAAAGCTAAAAGGTAATGGAAGGACAACTCATACATGCTTTTCATAGGAGAAAAGAGTGGAGGATGTGGAGGACAAAAAACTAGTTAACCTCACCTAGTCAAACTTTCCCAATTGCCTTAAAGCACTGAAAAAGCAGGCAATAAAACAGAAAAAGCAGAAGGGGGATAGGAAGGCCAGGAATAAAGTAGATTTGATTCCATGAGCTTTCCCAAGTGCTCCATGAGTCAAAATTATCAAGTTTGACCACTATGGATGTGTAGATGACAACTTGCATAAGGTGGACCATGGAAACTAGGAAAATAAGACAAAAATGGATTAATTAATGTCTAAGGTAGCTAACTATGGGTTGATTATTCTAACATTTTGAAATATGTGTTGAATTTCTTTCACTTCCTTATTTTGGTAGCCTTCAAAATTCTATAAAAATATGTTTCATTTTCCAGAATTGGATGATATGGTAGCTTATACTTTGCAATACTCAGTCTGAAATATTTGGTTTTCAAGTATTTTTATATTGTCACTGATAGATTGTTGTATGAATGGCAAGGTTTTCTTACCTTATTTTACTTTTACTTTGCTTGATTTCATATAATGATATTTTTCTCATATATTCAGGCACGCCAAGAAATATTCCATAAATTGGTTGACTTAATTGGTATCACATCCATCACAGAGGTATTATTTTCTCTCTGGTAACATGAATGGATATGCCAGATAGGGAAAATTGTACATAGCTCTCAGGAATTAGTTTATCATAAATACTAGTTACTGGTAAGTTGTAATAGTAGTAATTATGTAGTTTGTAGATTGCTATCTATCATAATTTTGTTTGAATATCATCATTGTCAAGCAATAAAAACTTCTTAAAGGGTTCTAGCTCAATGATAGAGTGCCTACCTAATTATAGTCAGGAGGTTGGTGGTTCGATTCCTCTATGCCCTATCATAAATTTGTGACTACAAAAACAACTAAATTCACATATATACGACTATTATTAGCTAATTTCACGTATCTTAGTCGTATTTAGCTTAGTCATTAATATGTTATCATCTAGTAGTTTATTTAGTCGTATATTTGGTCATTGATTGTTGCGATCAGTGACTAAATCAGTGACTAAATCAATGACTAAATCCATGACTAAATCAATGACTAAATCATTGACTATCAATGACTAAATCAATGACTAAATAAATGACTAATAAGTCAAGCTATTAATGACTAAGTGAAATACGCCTAGCTATAAGATAGTGAAAATTAGATACTATTAGTCACCGACTCAAAAATAGTCATTTATAGCCCGATTTTAGTCATTAATTTCTCATTTTGTACTAGTGATATTATGTTCGTACAAACTCAGTTCCATCTCTGGTCCAAGATCTAGCTCATTTCATTTAACAACTGGCTGCTATAAACTTAGCCCGTACAATGCTGAGTAGATATCTAGATAGCCATGCGAGATCAGCATGAAGCATTCCATCACTGAGTTTAGAAAGATAAATGGAACATCAAATGTTGCACAGAATCTTTTCTTGTGTTTTATGATTTAATCTGCATGGTTGTTAAATTATGTCAAGAGATGGAGGAATTTTATAGACATTTCTCCCAAAAAATGGAAGGTTTACGGAACCATATGGTGATTTCCTAGCCCTGAAAGGTCTTATCAGGTCTTGCATCAATCCCGGTGCAGGTAAGGTCTCTGGATTTATCTGGGTGCCAACAAATACAGTTAAAACTTTTCTAGAAGACAATTTTGCAACAGCTTTTGAGTGGATCACCAAAGACAAGAAAGCACATAGTGGATTCACCTAAAATGAAAGGCCATATTTTCATTAGACAAGGATTAATCCGGATCATATCTTTCAGATCCCAAACTCAAGCCTTGTGCAAACATTAAAAGGATTTGAGATAGTGAATACAAGAAAGAGAAATTGAAATTCCATGCAAACCAAAGGTCTTAATCAAATAAGCACAAACGTGCTATTATCTCATTCTTAATACATTAGGCTCTCTTGTCACGAGCAGCATTCTTATAGGTTTGTACACTATTGCTTCTTGTATTCTACTTTCTTAATCACTTCCTATCATAAACAACCTTTCGACACATGATACTAATCTTGGAATCAAGCAAGAAATTGACGTTGCACAATAGGCATAAATGATCCCAGGTAATTTTATTTTATTATTTTATAAATATTTGATAAGGAATAGCCTTACTGCACTACATTTGTTAATGAAAATTTGAGATTCAAATCAAACTTTGAACAAAAGGGGGATCATGGTCTTTGGTAAGGATTTCAGTCAGTAATTAGTGAAATTTGGTATCTAGAACAAGAACTACATTTCTGTATTATGCAATGTGCATGTTTCAACATGGTTCCAGTTATGTTGCATTTTTAGCTTCTAGGATTGTATGCATTTTCTAATGTTGCTTACTATGTAGCTTATAAAAATAGGCCGAGATGCAGTATCATATGTGGAGTCTCCTATAGAATCCACAATGGGAGGATTGGAAGGGCTTATCAATATTCTATATTATGAAAGTGGTTTTGGTTCCTTAGCATACAAGGTACGTCTAAAATATTTGATTCATCTAGAATTATAAAACTTTCCTTGAAAAATATTCATTCTATGGTTTTTGATCAAAAAATTAACATCTTGCTTGTTATGGTTCTGATAGCTCCAGAGCAAGAAGCTATTCGCATTAATCATGTAATTAAAGTTGCCATGCCTTCTACCAAGTCAGTGAAGAAGAGTCCAGATTTTCCTTTTCTCAGAAATGAGAGTGAAACTACAAATAGAGATACCATTAAAATGTATGGTCTAATGTCTATTATTAGTTTAAAAACATGTTGTTTGCATTAGTTCTATATAGATCCTAAATGGGTTATCATTGAAATGTCAGGCTAGAGGCTGCAGTGCAATGGTTGACAAGTCTCTGCTCAGTGTTGAATGAAATGGAACTAATATGTATTCTGAACCATGTCTTTGTTCTAAGAGAGGTAAAAGTTAGGATCCTATAGTTTACATTAAAACACATACGCCAGTGTTACTACACTGCACCATTATGTTTCATTTTATTTAATTTTTTAGTGTTTATATCTAGCTCGCTTTTTCTTGTAGTACTTGAAGCAAGGAATGGTTAAAGGTTGAAAATGCTCAGAAGTTGAGAATTTAAAGAACAGGATTTGTCCAAAATATCTAACAGGGTTCATAAATATAATAAGATAAGATAATTTTATATTAATGTCCAATGATGGACCACAGTAGTAAATCAATGGGACTGCAAAATAGTACATCCAGTGCAAGTATAGATGTGTTGAAGCATCTCCTATTGCTACTATTTCAAAAGCAAAAAGGTAAACTAAAAATATAGACAATTTACAAAATGATTATATAGACATTATAAAATCAAATTTGATCATAAATTTATGATAAATTTATTTGATCAAATTTATGATCAAGACTAGTGCACTATATGCCTCCTCATTTTGTATCATCACTCGTATAGTGCACTAGTTTGATTATATTCCTAGTTTGCTATAGAAACTCATTTCACATATTTCCTGGTGTATAGTCTGAATTTTATGCTCATAATCACTCCTCTACTTTCTTTTATATGGTCCTTGAAATTCGTGTCAGAATCTCTTTTTCACCTACTGCTCGAACCTCCTTGGAAAGCATGCCAATGGTTCCCTCTCTTAAACTCGACTTCTCCAAAACTCATGGAAGTATAATTGATTTCTCACATTTCCTCAACTCTTTAAAACATTAGCAATTGAGGGAAAAACTGCTAGATGCTAACGATGGCACAAAGAAAAAATCTACCATGATATGAAGAGCATAAGGAGCATGAGAGTAGTATTATTATAGGCAAAGAATGCTCCTAGAAATTCCAGTGAGACACCCGCTAAATTGAGTGTTTGAAGATCATTACACAGTAATTGCATATGAGCAAACCATCATATGTTTATATGTGCCAACTCTCACTAGAATGCGTTCATTTCAAATTCTCAAGCTCAAGCTACCTAACACATGCAGAATACCCTAGGAAATAAAACAGTGTTGTTTGCATATGATGTAAATGAATATGTGTCATTTTAGCCATATTTTCAACATGAGAATCTTTTGTTGTAGTACTCCATTTTTTATCATAGGTAGGGGAATTGTCTACTTGTGAGAGAAATTGTGTAGTAAATGTTTGTATCTCTATATCATATCTTCCTTTGTAGCCTGTCAATTTCATCCAAACAAACCTATCATTTAAATTCTCTATGCCAAACCAATCTTTCCTATTTTAAATTTTCTCAAGAAGTGAATTATCCTATGAGAGCAAAGGATTACAGTCTTAAGACCCAACTAGATTATTCAACGGGCTTGCATTGTATATGCATATTACAAATTACATCCAATATGTGTAAAGTACTCAGTATGGAGCATATCATTAAAACAATTTAATGAAAATGAACTACAATTGCAATTTTTTAAGCCATGAGAAATTAAACTAGCACGTTTGAAAAAAAATAAAATGCGTCTAATAAGAAATGAACCAACTCCAGCATTAGCTGTTCCAAGTTCCAGTAATAGACAATACCATGAAGGTAAAGCATTCATGCTTCAATATTGATCACCTTTAAACAAATTATCTTGTTGGTGGAGTTGCCCAGAAAGGTCTAAGCTTAACCAAATTAAATGTTGTGATGATCACAATGTGAACCTGGTTGGCTTAATTAGCACAATGATAAATGACAGCTTGCATGGATCCGCTAGGTAGTAACTGATATTTACTTTCTGGATATCCTTTTCTATCCCATTAGCCTAGTTTTATGGTCATTTATAGGACGTTAATAAAATTATTGTATCTTATCCTAAATGCTAAAACTTAACTGCACACACTCAGTTTTCCTACTATGATGAATCATAGAACTAATCCACGATAGGTCCAATATAAATGCCCACAAGATAGAAGTTGGTCTTCTAGCACTGTGCATATCAATCAAATTTTACAGATTTTTAGAAGTTAGAAAGACTGCTTTTAGATGATTCATATCAATAGTATGTTGATGAATGGGTAGGGAGGATTATGCTTTTAGATGATTCATATCAATATGATGTTGATGAATGGGTAGGGAGGATTCAACATTCTCGACTAGCTATCAATTTCTTTTCTTTTACTTCAGGGAAACACATAGACAAATAGACAGCTAGATTTGAGATGACTAAAGCTTATCTTATTTTATTTAGAAGTAACATTGCCCATAAGAATCTCATGTATATAGGACAACTGGTATGATCAAAATCCTTAGTAGGAACTGCAAATCTATGAAGAATCACAAGCTTGTTCTTGCATTACTCTTCATTTTGAATGGTGTTTAGAAATTGTCACCTTTGATTTTTACATCATGAGATGCCATATTACATAATATTTTCTATGTTGCCAAGGAAAATTTAGTGAATTAGAAACTAATGTGCTGATTTATTTGATGCAGTTACCATACTAACTACTTTATTATAATAACATTAGTTCTTGGTAAGTTTGGAACACCATTAACTTTTCTATTTTGGTTTCATTATCCTTGTTGTAGGTTGGAATGACTTCAAACTACTAATTATGGCTATGTTTATTGGCTGCAGGACTGCCCTTTTTGATGACCCTCTTGCTCTCTTGGCTACTATTTTGGTAGGATTTAGTCTTGCAATTCATAATGACAGGTAATGCTAGTTTTCATATATTTACTATTTTTCTATTCACGGGAATTAGTCTAGATGTTTACTGTTTCCCTCTCTTTGAGAATCGACTTTCTTTTCACAAAGAATAGGGAACTTATTGTGCTTCCCTATCACTATATTGTTCGAACTAGCAGTCATTTAGAAAAAAAAATGTCCTCACAAACTTTGGATGAACCCCAACCTTTTGGGGAACCCCGGCCTTTTGGATAATGCTGGGTATACAACCATGTTGCTAGGACCAAAACAAGCTAAAATGTAAGGTAGTGTTATTTCAAAGTAACAGATCTATTAGAATTAACAATCAAATTGGCTTACTTCACCAGTCACCCGAAATGCAAATTCAATTACTTCGCCAATTATCCTAGATGCAAACCAATCAACAAGATGAAGAATTTAAGAATTGGATATTGCTACACATTTAGTGTGCTAACCTTGGGGTAACCGGTAACCTTGTGACTAAAATTGTCACTATCTAAACTGTCGAGCAATGGGATTTAAGAGTTGGGATTTACTTGGACTTAAATAGTTAGAGGGGTTCATTTCACTTGTTGATATTCAATGCATGCCAATCAATTATAAGTTGTTTAACTGATATTGGTTATAATTTTCAACTGCAAGCTGCAACACTTGAAGATACATTACACAATTAGTAAATGAATTGACGCATGTTGCTGCTAAATATTGTAAAATGTATGAAAAAACAAGTAGCAAAAATGTGTAAACATGGAGCTAGTTATGACTTCAGATGGAGAATTTGACACACAAAAAAACAAATGGGTAAAAGTAAAAGCTTAAGAGATACAGGATGGCATGGAATACCTGGATATACAATAAATTGCTTGAAGGATGTGCATAGAGCAAATAATCTGTGATCCATCTGATGGCAGACTAGGCTACCCCTAGCTGATGAGCAACATCCATCTCATCTCCATACTCCAACACACTCCAAGACAAAAGAGTTTTAGTAAAAGCCATGGGTTGCCCAAACTTGATGTGATCCCCTGCATCATACATTCCTCTAGACATGTCTGAACCCACATCATTACCATCTGACATAGCAGCGTTCCATCTCATGGTATGTGATTATCATTAGGAAGCTTCCTAGCTATTGAAAAAATCCACCAAACATAAATCAAAACCAATATTACCCAAAAGTTGAAACAAAAATAATTGTCAATCCCCCATGTAGTAGTATTATTTCCATCATATTCTTTGCTTATAGATATACGCTTTACACACATTGCAAATATACATTGACCCTAACCAATAGATATACAAGACACACTAACCCACTTGAAGACATTGTAACCACAAGAATTCCTTGAACGCAAATAGCATGGACTAATGTGATAGGATTTGAAAGAAGAGGGTATATACAGACAGACATACCCTTCTGAATATGAAATAAGGTGAATTCAACCTTCAAGGCTTGGGCATATTTCTGAGAAATGGCTTCGAGAGGTCCTAGAACAGGCGAGACCTAATGGTGTGAATGCTTTTTAGAATGTAGCATTGTCAACACTCCTGCTGTTACAACAAATGTTGTTATGCCCAGTGAGAGCAACCACCAGATCCATCCCTTCGAGTACTTGTCCACTGCACCCATTTTCAAATATGAAATCTTCTATTTCTACTGCTACAACATAGGTGCTGCTAAATCAACAAATTCCAGTTTTTCATTATTCCCATCAGTCGAATTCACTGTCGAACAAGCACTTAGCCTTTAACCCATATGCATGGTTAAGGATAATAATGATTCCACCTAAAAAGTAATGACACTGAGATATTGTCCAACCATTTTTGTTCCTTTACAGATGGAAGTGAGTTAATATAGACAAATTCAACTTTCTTTTTTCTATTTTGGTTTTAAGTAGTATATATTTTTTTAATTTTAATGTTTTTTTAATTATTTTAAAATATATTAAACCATAGCGACATACCGATTTAAGTAAAATTTTTTAATTTTAATGTTTTAGCGTCATACCGTTTTAGTTTTAAGTAGATTTTTTTGTTTTAATGTTTTAGCCGCATACAGTTTAACTATATCCTCTTTTTTCTACTGTTAGATTTCAGATTAATATTTTTTATCTTATATACGTTTTGATTAATATTTTTAAAATTAATGAGTTTGCAGGGTTTAAGATTAACGATATTTAGCTAACTAGTTCTACTAGTTTTATATACATTTTGATTAATATTTTTTAAATTAATGAGTTTGTGGGGTTTAAGATTAAGATTAATGATACTTAGTTTGCATATGATTCAGTAGTTAAAAATATAAAAGACCAGAATTTAAAAATTTTGAAGTATATATATTTTTACAATATAGCTTAATGTCTAAATTTATGCTTCAAAGTTTAAAAGTATATATATACATTGTATCTAATTGTTATGGTTAAATTTTTGTTTGAAGAATTTTAATATTAAATTTAATTAAAAATTAAAAATTAAAGTTACATACAAAAAATTATAATAACATCAACAAAATTCCATATTAACATAAAATAACATAAAAGTGAAAAAAAACACTTAATGA
>LPNX010126437.1:176956-190641 GCA_001517045.1 Pseudotsuga menziesii | reverse complement strand
ATATATATATATATATATATATATATATATATGTATATATGTATATATGTATATATGTATATATGTATGTATATATATATATATGTATATATGTATATATATATGTATATGTATGTATATGTATATGTATATATGTATGTATATGTATATATGTATGTATATGTATATATGTATATTGATTGAAAAAATCAATTCCAATATTTAATAGAATGTGTTTTTTTTTCTGGGGTATGTGTTGGGAAGGGCCGAAAGATGTACTTTATGCGGTATTCAAGTAGAATCAAATTTTCATTTTATTATTGAGTATAATTAATCTAATCACTTTTGGAAATAACTTGACATAATCTTGAAATTTAAACCAATTTGAGCTAGCACATCCAAATTTAAACCAATTTGGGCTAGCACGTCTATTCAGGAATGCCTTAAATCTTGAATCTTGGGACTCTTACATTGAAGGATTAACAACTAGCTATGATGCTTCTAGGTATTGATGTGGTACTGGTTCTAGTACCTAATTTGTAATTGTAGGAACCTAATTTTCCTTTGACACATGCTTAACGGTTTGGTTCAATGGTGTAGCAGGGATAAAGATGGTCAAGAGAAAATTCATGCATTTGCTTTGTTGGATCTCTGAATATCGAGGTGCATGGAACAAAAATTATTAATAGAAGGTAGACAATTTACAAAATTTACTAAATTGTAACACTTCATTGTCACAATTGCAATTTTTCATGACATAATTAAAAATGACTAATTCATATTCTTCTAGTTAGTCATTTTTTATGTCGTAACTAAATTAGTCATTTATGTTATTCATTTTTAACTCTATCACTTATTATCCAATCATATTTGTTAACTAGTGACTAAATTAGTCATTAATTTTAGTCGTTTATAGTTGGGTCAATCAAAATTGCTCATATTTACTAGTAAATCACTTGAAAAAATTGTGTTGACTAGAATTTTTAGTCACATAGTAGTTAATTCCTCATTTTGTACTAGTGGAAGTTGGTCATCCATCCCCATTTCCAGGTTAAAGAGGCATCTTCGTCAGCAATCTGAGTTAGAATGAAAATATTCTAACTATCTAATAAAAAAGATAGTTCATTCGCCACCAGTATTCTATTTCTACAACCCATAACATCATCTCATTTGATCCTAAACTAAGAACCAATTCGAACCTTCTAAGATAAACTATCACTAAGCACAAGAACAACTTAATTGATAGCTCTCCAATGATTAGAAACATGCAGGGGAGATTTAATAGGATTTTTTAACCAACCTAAAATGGACTAACGATCTTAATAACCAAACTTCGTTATCTCTCCACTCCCCCCTCGAACAAACTTACACACCTCTTGTTCTTGAAAAACCACACCCTCTCTCCCTCTATAACTAACCTTCCCCCCTTTGTCTCTCACACACACATCCACACACCCTCTCTCCATCCCTCTCTATGTAACCATCACTATTTCTCTCCTTCACTATCCCACTGCATCTATAACCATCCCTCAACCCTCTCACTCGCCCCTTTCCTTCCCTCTCCTCCTCCTCTCTCCCCCTCCCTCCCTCTCTTCCACTCTCCCCACTCCTTCCTTATCTCACACTCCCCCCTCAAACAAACTTACACAACTCTTGGTATTGGAACACCACACCCCCTCTCCCTCTATAACCAACCTTCCCCTTTGTCTCTCTCAAACACATACACACACCCTCTCTCCATCTCTCTCTATCTTACCTTCTCTCTCCCTCTCTCACACACACACAATCCCTCATATCTATCCCTTGGTGTAACCATCCTTGACCATCCTTCATTGCCCTAAATCCCTCCTCTCTCACTATTATTATCACACTCTCTCACCCTCTAACCATCCCTCCATACATCATTATCTCTCCCTCCATCTCTCTCTCTCTCTCTTTGACTCTCCCCCTCTCACTCTTTAACCACCCCCACATTTGTATCTCTCACTCACTCACTCACTCCACACCTATCTCTATAAAACCACTCCATCCATCCCTCTCCTCCCTCTCACTCTTAAATAACCCCCCCATTTGTCCTTCCATCCATTATGTTATATCTTTCCTCCATCCATCACAATAGAAATTGAGCCCAAAATTTGACGGCTTCCATGTCTGAAATTCGAAAATGCCCCATCGGTTATTCGACATATGCATTTTGTTTTGTCGTCAGTGGCATAATGTCATATATTCGACGTCCTTCCAATACCAGTCAAAGATCCGAATACACCATCGTCGAATGTCAACCAGTTCTACTGAAAAAAGTTATGATTATGTCGTCAAAATTTTGACAACACGGCGTTGAATATTGTACATTCTATTGTCGGAAAGCCGACGGTGCCTTGTTGAATGTCACTCAGATGTGTTGCAAAATAACTTGCATATACCCTCAAATTTCCGACACGTAGTCGTAGGTTTTGCGATGGTAATTGCGTCAGATGTCCAACCCAAGGCCATAGGTTTTGCGACGGCTATCCGACAGGCTCGGCTGTTGGAACCATGGAAGTCCCGTTAGACGTCCTTTAGAGGATGTCAAAGATGCAACAAGAACGCGTCGACCGACCGATGACTAATAGTGTCAGATCTTCAACAACCTCGTCGGACATCCTCCAATGGCCGTCGAAAATGCAACGGGCAATTGTGTAATTAACAAAAAAAAAAATTTAAAGATTTCCATTCACCATTTAGTTTACCCTTTGATTTCAAATCTAGAAGTGTCATTTATGAAGGGTACCACCTTGGATTTAGCGTGCAATAACTTTAAAGTGGAAGGCTACAATTTATTAGAAAAATTGGATGATTCTTTGTACTTTGACATATATTTTTTGATCATTTAGTTAAATTTGTATACACTTTTCATCTTAACTCATCCAAGACAAAACATAATCAATCCTACCATAAGATCGTGGAAACTGCATAATTTTTCTTTTATCTAGACATCTCCATGTCTAGTGTATGGAGTTAATGTTTTACTATACCCTGTGATTCAACTCACAGTCGACATTGGAGCATATACCCTTCAGGAACTTAGTGTATATATCTACCTTTTCTCAATCATGAATGTAAGGACATTTACCTCCCTCCTTATTGCATTTGCCAAATATTGTAAAAAACTAGAAATATTGTTGTTTTTTAGCCAAATGACATCTGGTAGACTGTAAACTCTATCTAACTTTCTCACTAGCTACAGAACGACTTATTGTCTTTGGATCCTTAACAAGTTGGTTTCCATTTCCAACCCTTAAATATATGTTCAAATCCCATGGAAAGAACATATTATTCAAGTCCAAAATACAGTAGTAGCTTCATGATTTAAACCCTAACATTATATAAACAAACCCTCAAATGTGTTCTAATTGCAAGCAAAAAAAATCACTCTAGCTTGAAAAACAAACATAGATCCATTTTAGATCATTGTGTATTATACAACTCCAAATGGTAACAAGAGCAAGTCAACTTACTGATTTCCACCAATGGATACCCACGAAGATTGCAAAACACAATGTTTCTTCTGCTTCAAAACTACAGTTATGCAAATTATCTTTAGGATTAGTTTATGATAATCAAAACCTCATATGAAAAAAATGGATCACATGACAACTTAAATTAGGTTTAAAATTAATTTGAAACCTAATAAAAACCTCTTATCATGTTATTATGTAATAAGGATATTTGATTTGTTTACTTACAATTCAAGAAAGTACAATGCAAACTTAGGAATCAAAGTATAGAAAAAAAAAACTAAAATTACTAAATAGTCGTACGTTCTCTATAGAAAATTGTATGCATCTTCTATTCAAATGCACACTTCTAACATAAATGCCTTTCTTCTACATATCTCCTATAATGCCGAATTCCCAACAACCTATTTTAAAACAAACTGAGATTATAAACATCAAACCATAGATGATAGACAAGACATCAATACTGTAAGGTGAATCAAACAACACATAGAATTTGTTTATTTGGGACTAAACCAAACCTGATCTGGAGTAAGTCTGAATTTTTTATTTCCAATTGAAAATGAAACAGTTGGCATGCTTGTTATTTGATCATGATCAACAACTGATTCTCCATTAGGGCTTGGCAATCAGTCATAGAGATTAATAATACATTTAGGAATATTATAAACATTGATATTAGAATAATTGATGCTAAAAAAAATCTCGACATCCTTGTAAAATAAAAAAATCATCAAAGAAGACAAGAAACTCTTATTACCTGACTCAAATAGGTAATAATCTATTCCTTAGTCTGGTTACGGGAAATTTGGTTCTGCATCAACATACCTAACAACTGAAAAGCAGTGCAAATACCATCACTGATGCTCGACAGTGTCTCTTTTTCATGCGGTTTTTCTAATACACTAGCTATTCCTATGCTGCAAAGATCAACCATTTCCAGCATTATCAATAAATCTTAACAAAGAAACATTCACATGCACAGTATCCCAAAAAGGTGTTATTAATGAGTACACAATTAGACTATGTACAATCATTTCAACAGAAAACAACATAAAGGAATCTCACCTGACATCTCTTGAACCATTATAAGAGCACAAGCCAATCTCTGAGGAGATATTCTTGGGATTTGTCTGTAAACAATAGCTAATTTTGTCATTTCAAAAGCAACTTCAATTCTATAGTCAGTTGAATCCCAAGAAATCTTACCTAACTAACATACATCAATCCATTTGTCAAATTATCTTTATGGAAGGAAGTTACTCATATTAAAGGTGCAATCTTACTTGTGATACCACAATATAATCATTTATCTTTTCTTGAGGAATTCTTATATAGGATCATTAAAAACCTAAATGAGTCATAAAACCTAATCATAAGGAGGTGATTCATTACATTTCTTTAATTTTTATCATTTTTTCCTTTAAAAAAATATATTCCCCCCTTTACATCATTATGCATACCAGGGCACCAACAACTGCACATACCTGGAATCAAACTAGTACCATCAAATTTGGGTGAGGTGTCAAAATCCAAAATTACCAAATTACAAACAAAATGAATAATTGTTAAATAGTTCACCCTTAAACACAAATTAAATATGAAATTATGTGAGAATAAACCAAAGGTAGCATGGTAACTTACCAGGTAGAAATTATAGTTAGTTTGAGTGAGGGAAATCAAGGGTTATGGCCAAAACAATTATATAGCACATTCTTAAGCCCTGAACATTGAATGCCATTAGCATTTGAATTTTAGCTATATGAATATGAAATATATAGGGATAAGGGTTCTTACTAGAGAGTAAATTGATAAGTAGAACTGTATGTATCTTGGGTTATATCAAACCCTCACTATAGTCTTGAGAGTTACCAAAAGAAGGATTTTAAATAGAATTCACTATGATGTAAAAGGGATTGTGCAACTCCAAAATGAAAACAAGTAGAGAGGGGAACCTATAGCCACTTGGGAAGAACCACAGAGCTGATAATAAACTTCCCTTCAAATTAAATCAATCATATTGGAACACGAACTAGTCTAAGGGAGTGCAACATGAAAAAATGCCTTAAACTCCGATAAAATAATGAAGGAAGACTAGAAATACATAAGGAAGCCTAAACAAACAAGAGAGGCTACTAAAGACAGCTAGTTCCTTCCTTATGTAAAAATTATGTATATGATTAAATAGTTTTAAAAAAAAATCATTTTTTTATTATCAATGTATTAGGTTATAAGATAGTTTCTACATTAGAAACTAGGTTACAGGGCAGGCTGAAGCTGATTTGCACCATTAGTTGCAAAACTGACAGAGTTGCACCATTTAAATTTTATGCATTGTCCTCTTTTTCCAAATGGCTGGTAAATTCAATACATAAAAGGTGGCCTATTGTCCTTTGCATGCTTCTAGCCTGACTAGAACAAGCTTAAGAGAGACCTTAGTTTTAGTTGACCCAATCTTGCGAATTCACTTCATTTATCCATAAATAGAACAAGAATAGTACCTAGGAAAATCAATGTGGCGGTTATTATGTACACGCTACACAAGACACACGTAACATGCCCCTACATAGTTACTTTAGTAAAAATATATAGTGCAACTTGATTCACATATCTTGTGGCATCCTGAAAATATTGGGAATTATCCTCTATAAATTTTCTTATAATGATTCATATAAGCTTTGATAAATTAAAAACATACATATGCGATTAAGAGCTCCATAATCCCATCTCCATATTGTGACACAATAGTTTTGCATTCCTGGTTGACAATATCCAAGGCACCAATAGGATTGTTGATTTGTGTTATAATGCCCTTGAAAATGATAGCAAACATGATCGACAATGATTATAGAACAAAAATCATGAACATCAGATATTTTCACATCACAAATACAGATTATGATGAATATCAGTATAAAAGAAACACATGGTCTATAAATCATTGCATATATTGCTGGGGTGGAAGTTTATAAAAACAATGCATAGAAGCAACAAAGTGAAGAGCCCGCACTGTATAGCAAATTACAACAGCATATAGACATGCTTGGCTTAAATAATGTTATAAAACAAACAAAGAAAATTATCTCCCTTCAGTCCTTAATACTGAGAAAATTCTTGAAATTGGTTCAACTATATATCTTTCATACTACAAAGATAGCATATCAATTTATCAAATGAGCATTATTGAGCATTCGTTGATTTCTTGAGCATACAAGCATCAGATGTCACACCCCTCTGGTTTATATTCTTTTATCGTGCACAAACCTAGAAAACACCACTAACTTATACAATAAATTTTTGAAATATTAAAGGTTTGCAAGCTTTACCGATGGACCAGCTAGCAAAGAAGTTCCAGAATATGTAATAGAAGCACAACCTCCAACATAGAAACCTGCAACTAAATGTTCATAAAATTCCATCAATGTTTTCATAAGATTCCTTAAGAAGCAATCATGTGCCCAATTGAAGAATATGAACTGTATGCAGACCTGTTGATTGATCATCAATGAGGAAGTCTCCCATGTCAAACTAAAGGAAATAGCAACGTCGATTTATTAGAGTAGAATAATCCCATGACATACTTACTAGTAACTATGACTCATACAAAGAACATGGTATGAATGTGTTTATCCTTAAATACATTCAATCTTAAACCTAGAAAACTAACATGATTCTATTACATACCTTCCAGCAACCCTTTCGAGTAACAGGAGCATATTGATGTTTACCCTTGAAGTGATTACGATCAACACCACCAAATACTATCTCTCCTCCTTGAATCACCAGGAGCACCCTGCTTGAATCCCCAATGATTGGGTCAATATGAGAAAAAAAATCAAGGATGATAATTATGGATTCAATGAAGTGCCACCTAATCCCTCATATTTTAGGAAAATAGGATAACAAATGTATGAAGCAATGACTACTCTATACTAGAGTGTCAACAACTCCTAGAAGATTCTTCTGAAGAACAAACTCAATAATGCATGCATCACTAACTACTCTAGAGTATGTACTAGAGTGTGAAAATTTCCTAGAAGCTGCTCTTGAATAACAACCTCACTAATACATGCATGACTGACATAAGCATACTGGTGAGATACCTTATGACACATTTCTAAGAAATCAATCTTAGATAACCTAAGTTTTAACTATTACATTATTGAATCTCTTATAATGTTAGGTCTTTTACTATGCCAATCTTTAAATAGACTAACTTGATGAATGAATTGAATGATATTAACTCAAACAACTCAAATAACTCAACACTAACTTGAACGTGATTTCTAGGTTCTAAAATGGTAGTTCAAAAGGTATTAGGACTAGGAAGCAAATAATATCAGAATTTTTAAGTGTTATGCATGATTGCTAACCATTCTCATTCAGTGACTATGTAGTTACGCATTTTTAGGATGTTAAATTGCAACTTGAAAAATACACTTGATTACTAATATTATCATCTCTAAGTAGATCACAACCAATGACATAACATTAGAGTAATATAGGGTAGGAGCACGGTTTACCTCTTGTTCTTAGGATTTCAACACAAATTATAAGGTGTTGAAAATTATGAAATCCCTTTCTTTACCTAATACCAACATTTAGAATAGTCATGAAATTCTACACAAAGGAAAAACATTGGCTAAGGTAGCTTTTTTCGCGGCATTATTGTAATGTAAACCAAGTGGATGTTACTCTATGTTACAAGTATATAATGTTCAAAAGTTCAAAATACTACATTATAATTTTAATTTACAATCACAAACAAGGGTAAAAATATTGTTACCAATATAGAGTCTAGACAACATAGCTGAAACATGCAGTTATGAAAACCATCACACTGCAATAAATTTCACTTCTTGCAGATACCTATACTGAGATCATTTCACAAATAGTCTCTTATGTTTAGTGTATATTACTGTCAACTTCCAGGTCACTACCCAGATGAACAATCAGTCAGAAACCTCAAGAAAGCATTGTTTGATGAGAATCCATGTAACCTTCTTAGTATTTCCTAAGCCTACGAAATGGAATGCAGATAAACTCATAAGGATATTAGACCCGACCAAGCAAGGAATTAATTAAGACTACAATTCTATTTAAATAGATGTACAACATCAAAATTTCAGCTAATTTCCTATTATAGCTCACAACATTATCAAAAGTCATGGCTGCAAATGGGATTTCTTCAATAAAAACATTTTTTCCTTGGGAAATAACCTTGAATCCAGGCTATTTTCATCAGACACTAAAACCCATATAATTCTATACATGTGAAGAACAGCTAGGAGGTATAAAATGGAATGCTTAAAATCCAATGTAGGAAGAGGGCGAGAAACAACCAAAACAAATGGTACCCAATAATTATGTTTATGATTGATCAAGGAATTGATTTACCAAGGGGTACACATCACTAAGGGAGTTTGAAAGTTCTTTTAAGGCCTATGGAATTATATGAATCTTGGGAATCTGTGAACATTGTTCTCATATTTCAAAGATATACTACATATAGCCTAAGCAGACACTTGGGAAACTACGAATAAAGGTGATGAGCACACTTGATCACCAAAAGGATAGCAATGAAGCACTTGAAGTAGGCTCATTGTGATGAACTCTACCCAATTTACCTTTTCCAGCATCAAAGTTAAATAAAAATACCAACAGTGGATTATGGGTCTAAAAAGGGGATGAAAATAGAGCTCCACTCATCATAATCACAAAAATAAATCTGCAATAAGAATGAAGATCTTCAATACCCTTACCACTCTGAGGTTTTCCATTGGTTGAAAATGGTTCTTGTCTTTAACTATGATAGCTTAAAAAATTCTCACTATAATATTTAATCAAATGGAAGACTTGGCATGTGGAATCCGAATGATGATTGGGAAAGGATACTAAAATGACCAATTTTGATCAGAAATTGATCGGTAGGATCTATGGAGGATGAGGCTTGTAAGACTGTATATTTAGCTAGCATGAGGTCTTGACACAAATATTTATAGTCCAAAGCATAAAATATCAAATGTTTGTAGGGGTTATAATATTATAGTTTAATCAATCTTGCATTGTTCATGAAAACTCATTTCACTCTGGATTCCCTTCAATTCATTCAATCGGTCCATTCAGTTCATAGGTTTTACATTGGATGGACCATGAGTGAGGTGACCAACCAACTGCCTTTGACCATACATACAAACTATAACCCTAATAAGAGAGCGATATGAGACTGAAGAGAACTTTCATATAGGAAATTAAGATTACAGTTTTTGGCATAAATGCAGGGTACAATAGAGGAAACTCAAGCTCCTATCTTGAAGCTTCATATGCATGACTAACCTATTAGTAACTTGAAATGATGTTTGTTAATTAAATAACTAGTAAAGAATCACTTCCTAATCAAGCATACCAATAATACCTTTGAAACAAGTAGGGCACTTAGTATAGTGTTTACGTACAAACATGTATTGTCAAAAATATTAAGTTTGGACTAACAAACATAGGATTTACATATACATCTAGACAAAGTAGTTTCATAATGTTTGAGAGGGTATTTGGAAAATGGATTGAAATGCTACATTAAATGTATCAAACTTCCATTTCAAAATATTCATAAAAAACTGAATTTCAAATTGAATCTACACATCGAAATGTGATAGCAAATATTCATGCCATTGCTCCATGTGTAATCAGTACTAGTAATCATTATTTTTGTTATGTAACATTACTAATGAAAAATAGGCAGTGTACACCTCAAGGAGTGCACTAGACGTTTTCAGATGTCATTTAAATCATTTTGAGTATCATCAGACTCTGCATAAGAAGCGAACAATGAATGTGTATTGAAGTGTCAACTCTATGAATGTGGATAGAGCACATGCATCAATGGATGATACAACCATAGGACACTTGCATGCAAGCTCACAACAAAAAAACTTGCATGGTTTCTCCAAATAAAATATTCTGGCCTAAATCTAATGCAATCAAGGAATTGAAATACTTTCCAGAATTAAGAAATAGAAGAATAAGCATACAACTAAAGAGAATGATGCGTATACACACCATGATATGGAATTCAAACAAAATAAGTCTCTCGATGCAACCTCTGCATTCTAAAAAATGAATTTTGATTATAACAGCACTACAGTTGCATATTTTCCTTGTAATAGATACTTGCATACTTTTATTGGAAACTCATTGAAGAGTTGAGTATTGAACATAAAATTAAGAGCATGTGAAAGAAGTATTTATGGGATTTGAAAACAGACACAAAATTATCCCCTGAAGTCAAATTTTCATTATGAATTTAAATGTTTACCTTGTACTCCAACTATCAATGACAAGAAATATCCTAACTAGAATAGTACAAAACTGAAAGAGAATTTTTCTATAAGCTTTGAGACATTTTTTGCCGTGATATTTCTGTCACCTTGGATTTATCACTGCAATTTGACTCTAGCCTAATCAATTATACACCATTGTCTTAATTCATTTGTTATTGAAAACATTCTTCATGCATTAATGTGCTATCCATAGGTTCTGTATATTCATGCTAAACGATTGACTAGGACTCTATTCTCTCCAAGTCATCATGAAGCTATTTATTTCAACTATCTGTGTCCTCAAATTTAATAGATAAAACTTTGTTACCTTGTCTTATGGTCAATGTGTCCCTTCCCTAGTAACGAATTGTTTGAGTCTTCCTAAGCCACAAGTTTCCAAAGAAAGCTAAGTATGTAAGATCTGTTGTGTAGGTGTTATAACTTAATGGAGTAAAGGCTGAGTATAGTCATTACAAGGAAGCATAATAGTTCTTCATTCTCCTGAAGAAGAAGTCATCCGTCATTCCCTCAACTCTCTCATTTTCATTCATTCTATCATTACGTCTCACATTCATGTTTAAGTGTTTCACACTTCTCATGTTGTGTTTTCCATTTCTTTTTTTATTCAATATGGAATTTGACCAAAACCATCACGTTGAAAGAGGAATTTGCAGAGCTTGGATGAGAGGTAGATGGTTGTAGTCAAGCATAGAGGTTGGGATAGCTAATATAATGGTATCCTACTCAGAGAGTCTACAATGGCATGCAAATGGTAGGTCTCAAGGTTGAGACTACTAATTAAGATAAATGAAGATAAGGAAATGGCAGATCTCGAGGAAGAGAAAGGCACTTAATATGATAATTTGTGTTAAATTAGCACTTTTGTTTCTACGTTGGTATCAAATCCATTATAGCTAATAGGTTTTTCCCTTAAATTTCCATTTGATGCTAATCTTAATTTATTGACTTTTAAATTAATTCTAATTAATTGTATTTATGTTTGTAGCATTACCATGGTTGGAATCCTACGTAAAGTGGCTAAAAATTAGACCTGGGAACTTTTTATAATAAGTATTAGTAGTAAACAATGATATCTAGAAAGTCTGATATGAATTTGAGCTTGTTTTGGGCAAAGTTTGTGGATATCATAGAAGTAAATCCATGTCTATGGGAAGTCTGGTGTAATGAACAACAACAATGACCCTAAATATCCTTGTTGTTGGGCACATACTGGTCCTTAAAATCATTTCTTAACCCTATTTGACCTCCTAGGGAGTGGTAATCCAATTTTGGGAAGATGTATTGATGAGAATGGCTCTAAACCTTGAAATCTAGGGAAAATTGATGGGTATAACACAACAATAGGTTTCAAAATACCATGTTTGGGTGATATATGTGTAAAGAACAATAGCATAAAAGTGTCCTTGGGCATATTGTAGCAACAAAGAACTATCTCTTGGTGTCGAATCAACAGTAGCACTTCAACATTATCATTTCTAGGAAGCTCACATGCAATATTATGTTGATTTTTAAGCACTGTAGGGTGAAGTTTTCACAAGCATTGGCCCAACTGGCTTTTCTTCACTTTCATTGAGGGATAATCCACCTTTGACTCATGTTTCAAGAGTTTTGTGCACCTTTCCTATCATAATGAAGGTACAATCTAGGAAATAAAAACTTAGCAGTGAAGAAGCATGGCAACATTGATGTGTTATAAAGGCTCCTCTATATATCACATGAGGCTTAAAAATGTTGATACAATCCACATAAGTCATCCTTAGAGGAATCTAGTTCCATTTACGAGGTATTTCAACTATGTCTACATAGGATTAAGGACACCATTGAAAGTCTTCTTTCAGTAAGCGCTCAGCCTTAGATGATACTTTTCACTGAAGGAAGGCCTTGTTTCTATATTAATTGAGTATTGGATTAGTCCATTGGATATATAGAGACCGATATCTCTTAGAAGTTGTTTTTTTTGTTACTATATGAATATTATTGGAGGGGCATCTTTCTTGAAGGTGACTTATGGGAGACACAACATAAGTTTAGGTTTCCTTCTAGTTTGGAGAGGCCTTCTCTTAGACATTTTTGTGGACAAGGTGAAACATTGCATCTTAGGGGATTTTGGAGGTTGGGGTTTGCTTCTACTTGTCTTTATCCATCATTCATTTATGGAGGACGTTTCTACATGTGGAAGATATCTTGGTGTAATTTGAAATGAAAAAATAAGTCCTTATTTAGAATTTAGATTTTAAATAAAAGAAAGATAGGACTCATCCACAAAGAAAATAGTGTGCCCTCTTATGATCCTTCAATTCAATTTCTTGCACATGCATATAAGTTTTACTTGGGTGATTCAATGTTCCAACAATATGACGAATGAATAAAATGTAATTCATAGCCATATGTCCGACAACAAATGGCCATTTCCCATATATTTTCATGTACATATGGAATTCATAGCTATATGGAATTGGTAAAGTATTTCCAAGGGGCCAGTTATCCCAATAAATCAAACTATTTAAGGTAACTTTATAGATCCTATAGAATAAAGTTTGCATGAATGTATGGTAATCATCGTCATCAACTAAATGTGTGTGTGTGTGTGTGCACATGCATAAATACTCAATACATAGCTCAATCAAACAAAAGAAAACATAATTATACATTGATTTGTGGAGCTTCGCACTGTCTTCTTCTGCTTTACCTTTCAAAACATCATTCAACATACTTCAAATTTTTTCCTATTGCAATAGTTTCATGTTAGGACCCATCTAATAAATTTATGTTTGTGTATGAAAATAACAAAACCAATCTAAATAAATACAATACTATTACAATGTAAATTACAATACTATTACAATGTATTCTTCCTTACCATTCATTG
>LPNX010126437.1:68409-176823 GCA_001517045.1 Pseudotsuga menziesii | reverse complement strand
CCCCCCCCCCCCCCTCACATCACTCTCTATTCCCCAAACCCAATGCATCTACTTGCAAATAACAATTTATTTCACCATTTCACAATCCAAATAACAATGCATCTACAATGCAAATAACAGTGCATCTACTACAAATTATTTCACTCAATAGCTGAAATATGTTTTCATTAAATCATTCAATAAACCATTCAATCATTCAACAGCTGAAAAAACCATTCATTTAGTCAATGGCAGATAAAAAAAACAGTAAATCATTCATTAAATCATTCATTTAACCATTCATTCATGAAACAGAGGAAAAGACCATGTAAATTTTTTTATTATAAATAAGAATTACTCAAAATTTGTTTAGTCACTTCCTTTTTATTTTTCTTCTCTTTAAATATTTAGTTAGAGTCACATCTTCTGGAATCTGATCCTCGGTCTCCCTACTAGTATGCTCGCAAGGTTGAACTTCCGGCAAGGGGCGATGAATTTCTGCAATAATGTCAAAATCTTTCATTAATATATTTATATTTTTGTAAATATGAGTAATTCATTTAAAAAACATTACGAATGTGTTTTTTACCTGCCATGGGCACATCAGCATGTTCATCATTATCTTGTATAGGATCAACCTATTCAGTGTTATCTACATATACATGCTCTGTAGTTGAATTGTTTAGAATTAGATTTAATGGTCATCATCTGCAATTATCTATACAAAGCAGTAGCATATTAATAAATTCATTACCTGGAATCGAAGCATGGTCTTCGTCTGGTTGGTCATGTACATCCTCGACATGAACGAGATCATTACTTTCCTGCTCAAAAAGGAATAAATAATTTATCTTAATTTATTTATAAGGAATAAATTGCATGAGAATTGATAAATTATCATTAAACTATAATTTTTTTACATACCTGTGCACCAAATGGATCAGCAGAATATCGTGCAGTATGCCTAGATAATCTTCTTTGGTGTTCAACAATGACGCTAAAGCCCTGTTCGAATCCAAGCATTATGTAATCCGCACTGGGCAATTCTCTGAACCGTTCGGCCTTCATATTTGCATGATGTCATTAATTTTACATTTTTTTCCATAACAAAACAAAAAAAATTATCTATATGATATTTGGATGCAGATTTGGGTTTTGCGATACTTACATATTGGACCGCCAAGTTCGAGTAACCACAAGGCCCAAGCTTTTGTTGGCCAATTTGTTCAATTCTTGCCTTGGTGGCCTTAGATGTGTCTGAGAGCCTAATCAAGTGTTAAACTACATTAGTCGATGTACCAAATTTGATATAAAAACTAGTAATAATAAGGCTTACCAGTACATTTTGGAATGTATTGCATACCTCCCTGTTCCTAGTGGTATCTTTCCTGATTTTCTCAAGCCCTTCTCCTTTCCATCTTCCACCAAGGATTTCCACTCCATATATGGAATAATTGGAGGGTGCTCATACCTAGGGTTCTTTTCTAGGTGAACCCTATACTGATCTCGGACAATCTTCAGATGTTTTCTAGCCTTTTGTAGGACCTTCGATGTATCGAAGGTATCTTTTCCGAACAGACCAACCAAGCGATTAGTCAACTCATCCTTAAATATTTTGGCTACTTGTTCCACATTGTGCAGATGGTGGGCCTGAAGATCTCCAAGGACAAATCATTCACATGTTTAAAAAATATATCATTTCCTGCAAAAAATTAATGCCTTCATTAGTCAACATTAAAAAATATTATCGGTATATTAGACACAAATTATAAAAACTAAATTGAACAATCTATAATCACCTAGAATATTCTTTATCCTTATTGGAACCAATTCTTCGTTCACAAAAAATGTAGACACTACTAAACCAGTGCTAGTGACATGAGAATATCTAGGAAATGCATCCACCCCTTCTTCTGCAGCATCTATTGTGGGTGGGGCAGCATCGGCTACACCCTCTGCTGGCCTCGAAGGTGTCGCAGAGCGTGTTGTCGACTGTTCAGTGGACAATATGGGAGCAGTATGTGGTGTACCTGGAGTGGTTTGGTCACTGGGACCAACATTGCCTTGACCACCACTACAAATCTCCATAACATGCTACAAATTCAAACCATTTTATTATAAGTTCAATAGCATATAAAATTAAATATTATAAATTTCTAAATAAATTTACATTATTATTCTAGAACTTACTTCCAATTTTTTACGTCTCTGTAACAACAATTGAATCTTTTCTTCGATATCTTCTGTTTGTAGAACTGTCAATGTCAGAAGAATTAGTTCCTCATTTTGTTTTTCCCTGGTCTTGTGTAGCACCCTCAACGGGTCTGCAGACCCTCTAATTTCACTATCTCTCATCAACTGGGAGACCTTATTCTGTAAAGAGCGTTGAGACGATGTTTCATAAACCGAATCCCATGTCTGCAACAAAAATATATAAAACATTGCTTAGTCTTTGAAGCAATAGTGTGCGCGAAAAATTATATTAACAAAAATTGTCTATCATGATAGATTCATAGGATTACTTGATGCCTATACAAGGGTGTGGTCTGATCAACAGCTGGGGACTTACCCCGATCAGCCACCTGCAAAAAAAGTAGAGAACATCATCACAATGAACGCAATATGTATATGCTAACAAATACAGAACAAAAATAAACATTATGCTACATGTTTTATATGTATACATTTTTTAAGTATTTAAAATGTGGAATTACATTTAGGTTTACAGGTTTCCTCGAGGCTCTAGTCGTCTAATCAACAGTTGGGTACTTTCCCTAGTCAACTTGCAAAGAAGGTAGACAACATTATCATCATGAATGCAAACATAAAAACGAACAAATACATAACAAAATAAACATTATGCTACATGATATACATGTTTACGATTTTAAAGCATTTGAAATGGAGAATTACATTCATGTTTTCCTATTGCCCTGATGTTGCAGTCGGCTAATCAATAGCCGGTTGGATTTCCTGATCAACACTCTGCATAGAAAATAGATAACATTATATAAACAAACCGAATATACTAATGAAAATACATAACATTATATCTATTTATCAATCCTAAATTTAGTACATTGGCAATATCAATGTATACCTACCAGGCTTGACTCAGGTCTACAAACATCTATGGAGAGGGAGGTGACCCTAAGAGAACCTTGCATAAAAAACATACTAAAAATTACCTAATGAAACTAGAAAACTAAAAAAATTTAATTATATGCTAACGAAAAATCCTATAGATGTTAAAATAATTAATAAAAGGTTGGTTAAATTGTTAGATGTACCACAACCATACTAACTGTGTTTGTATCTACATTATTCAAATTGTAATTAATAAGTACTTCTTCTCCAGCAGCTATTGATTTAATTGGACATACAAAGACATGGTTTCCTTCACGCTACTCGAAGATGTAGTTGGGTTGCTTAAGTGTAGACCCAGATTGTGCACTGTTTATAAACTCTGCAATATTACTAGTTTTTTTTGGCGTTCCGTCCATTTACAACGTTGCTCCTTTATTTTGAGTTTTGTCTTTTAGTTGTATATAATTTGTTGACAACCCATATCTACGCATACTTCATCTATATTGGACCAGGTGCATCCAATCATTGTAGTTGTAAGAGGGTCCAACATACTCCATCAATTATGTACATCTGTCGTATCCAAGATTTATGTCGTCCATGCAAAACAACCCTAATCCATGCAATGACAACCGCGCAATTCTATATATCCTCTCATTCACACAAAAATCAGTGTTTATTTGAGGAATATCCCTAGGAACCCATTGTTTCACTAGGTTTTTGTACCTTAAGGGCACGTCGATGTCTCCCACTATCTCATCATCATAGGAACATGACCCCCCTCCTTTGAGAAAAACTCCATGTGTTTATTTAATTTTCTTCTGATCTTTCGACATCTAGTTGATCTATCCCTTGTATACCTACTAGATGTCTCACTTTTCTCTAGCCTTCCCAAACTCCCCTCGCTCGAGGAAGATGGGTCTGAAAAATACCTATTTGGTTCTACCTGCAGCATGGCCGAAATTTTTTTGGCAAAAACATAGCAAAATACCAGCAAAAAACTTGGAAAGACTTATAAGCAAAAAACTTGTAAAAGTTTCCTACTCCCTAAAGAAAAATCTTGTCAAGAACGAGTTTGGGTAATAGGTGTGGGAATTTGGTAGCCCTAAACATTCTAATGTATGCCCCTCTTTTAGTTACATACAAGTCTCCATTCTCACTTATTGCTTGCATTGCCTTTTCCTAACATGTATTGGGTAGGCTCACAAAACATCATGTTATACATGGGCACTATGATATGCTCACAAATATTTATATAATGTATTATAAATGTGTGTTCCTAAAGGATTTGGCAATATACATGGATGGGAACTATGCTTAGCCACCAATGCTTTCACCTCTCTAGAAATATGTTAGAAGCATACATCACATATAGCAAGTATGATGACATGTAGAATGTTGGAGCGATTATGGTGGTTGTGTATTTGGATTTGTAGGTGTTCTTATTACTAACCTAACCCCCTTTCAACAACAATATTTGCATATTTAATGAGTCTATGTCTAATGCTCTTGATCCTCATTACATTCAAGGAGCCAATGCATAGGTATTTGTAATCCATAACAACAAACACTACACAAACTTAATTTAGAGGAGTTCCAAATGCCCTTTGTCCGTCCACAAAATTCATATGTATGCTTGTGCCCATTGGACTTTGGACTTTCAACATTGTAAGCTTGAGATGAACTGTTATGCATATGCAGCAAATATAACACTGCAATTTATGCTAATATATGTCTGCACGGGACCTGGAGGTTCTCTTTTAATGGGCTATCTCCTTGAAAGAACATTTCTTCCCATTCATCTACATTTACTTTGGATGGAAGTGATACGGAGTTGTTATGTTGGTCACTTCCCTCAAAAAGCATCTTTGACATGAGTTCCTTTTTCAAGGAATCTTGGTTAATCTCTTATTCCAAATTTTTAGGTCACTTCTCCACTCTAAATTGGCCCAATTACTCACTTTCTTGGCCACTCCTCTCTCCTTACTCTACACTCGTTGTTGTTGTAACCCTTACTTTTGATGGTTGTACGTGATTTTTAGTTTTCCCATGAATGTTGTTGTGATGTTGTAGATTGTTATGCATTTTACCTAATATGTTTTATGATATTTTCCATCATTGCTAGGGTGCACATACATGTTGTTTATGGATTCTTAAGCTTGAAAGCTAAAGGGCCTAAAAGTGCCTAGATCTCATGTAGGACCCTTTAAGAGTTATAATAACAACTATTGTTAGAGGATTTTATTCTCCAAATGATACACCAAAACCATACTTATCGGCTAATATTTGTGTAGGGATGTTTTTCTCTCTCCCATTATTTATCATACTAATGGGATTGTGACTATCAAGTCAATGCCTTATTTTCATAGTGGAAATCCTACAACACTACATCGAAATGTCTTATGACTAACTCATGAATCTTCCCATGGTTATTAAATATCCATCTATAAACCACTATTGTGGTTTCATCATTGCTCCCATTCAAGAACAAAAAAGTAGACATGACTTCTCTCCCTACATTAAGTCCACGTGCAGATAATGACTAGCTTTGGTACTTCCTTACTTTTCACTCTTCCTTTTGACAACAAAAGTGAAACATGAAACAATATCCTTACATTCATGATCTTGCACAACTGATGACTTTGATCGAACTATATAAGTACTTTTTTCCCAAAGTAAATATTTTGAGACCTACGAATGAAGGGGATCAAGATGAATGGTTGAAAGACTCTAATGGAGGATGAATTCATGCCCTGTTCTGCCTACCTAAAGGTCCTTTTATAATGAAGATTATCCCCAACTTATCATTGATTTGTAGTATTCTATTTTTCACCCATACTGCTAAAAGAAACACAGTTTTATGCTGATCTAGTATGTATCTTCATGACACAAGTTCTGCCTTGTAGATAAATATGGAACCCTAGAAGGTAGTGTTGATTTGGAAATATGATTTTACAATGTTCCATCCCATATTTAAGACAATATTGGAGAGTAATTTATGGCATAACATTAACATATTAATTTTCAAACCTAATGCAACGCTAACTTGAATAGAGTTGGGAGATTTCAAGTAGGTACCACCAAAATAATGGAAGAAATCAGACCAGCTGCTACAGGAATTCTTGGAGGAATAATTCCCAGTGGTAACCTAAATCAATCATATATATATCTAAGCCATGGTGGTGAAGAGATGACATTTCCAGATCTGCTACTTGGCACATTCAGGAATGAAAACAATGTTTTAAATACATTTATATCAGTCTATAATATTTGCTTACTTATTCCTTTTAGCTTGTCATGATGATGCTTCTTTTACCAAATTAATTTTCAATCCTAAAGCAACCCTAAGGCAATCCCATAGTAGAAAGAACCAAAAAGACTATTCCGCACAAATCAAAAGGCTCTTAAATTAACTGTATCATGCCTTCCTCAATGATTTGATGAATCCTTTGAAATTGTCTTGTAAATATAGTGAGACAAGGCTCAAAACACTTACCTAAAGAGATTGTTTCCTTTTCTCTTTATCATTAATTTCTATGATATGTGTTTCAAGTGATGCTAATGTTGTTCATCCTGTGTTATTCTCTTGTCAATTTCCTAATATGGTGGCATTAAATGGCTTGCATTCTACTTTGATCAATCTGAAAAAGTATTTTTCTCCAACCAACCATATTTAAATTGAATGGATTTTGGACCTTTCCTCTCTTTCCACTTGGAGAAAAATTAGCAAATGGTTTGGTGGAAATCAAACCTTTTTAATCTTCAATAGTGTCTACCAATAGAACAGTCTATTAGATGTACTAGGAGCTTTAGTCAAATCAAGAGAAATATGCTACAAACATATGAAGAACCGTTTGATTTTGGATTCCAAGGGGGTGGAAAAAGGGAAAGGAAACATCAAAGATAACTCACACCAATAACACTACAAGTCTACAACAACCCAAAAGATTCAAGCCAACAATTCGTCATCTTTTGTTGCAATAGATTTGAATAGGCCCATAGGTGTCTCTAAACACCAAAGAAGCTCTATACCATGCACAATTAATTTGCACATGTTCATTACGGGCCATCAACCTTGAATTTTTTTTATTTTCTAGTCATGTTGAATAATAGCGTTGTCTTATATAATATGGATTGTCACTATTATCACTCAATGAAGGTAACATTATGGAATTTCAAGATGGAAAACTAGCCCCTAAAAAAAATTATGCACCTTCTTATTAGGAATATGTTTCAAATTCTTGATGGTTTTTATTACAAGAAATGAAGGTCATTAGGATTTCTATTGAAGAATTCATTGAACTATATTTGACAAAACACAACCATCTTCACCTATACCTATGAAGGTCAACAAGAAGTAGTGAACCTTGTGTCAGCTTATTTAGTTGGTGTTGTTGTGTATTCGGGAACTAACAACACATAAAGGCTAGTTTGTATCATGTTGAATCTAAAATGGAAACATGTTGGGATAGAAAATATATATGCAACCATTGAAATTGAATAAAGTTTCACTTTTGCAGAGATGGATAGTGGATGAACTCCCTTAAACTCCTTGGATTGTTTATGGATATTTCAACATTGTTGACACCTAAGAAGACAAGGAAGACATCCTTCTAGTTATAAGCCTAAAATACTATAAAACTAGGCTAAGCTTGTATGACCCTTCAAGTAGATGGATTCCTACGATTTATGGTATTACTATTACAACTTTTGTAAGGGTAACAAGAGAGACCTCAAAAATCTCAAAAGGGCCACATTGTCTGAGAAAAACACATTTTCTACTATAAATATGCTCAACATAGCTAAGTATTTTGGTAGGCCACACTATAATTTGAGGTACATACAAAATGTGTATGCTCAAGGCTTGCTATATCATGAATTTGAAGAATCGAAGTTACATAAATTGCATCAAAAAAATTTCAAAGGACGAGGGGAAGAACCCTAAATTTAGTGGTGGAAAAATCAAAATGGCAATTTTGTTGGATTAACATCTTCAACAAAATTTAGGAGTACAACCATCAATCTGACCTACCTTATTTCAAAATAAAAGAATCAATCCGACCTACCTTTTTTTCACTATTGAAACAAGGTTGCCATCCTTTGTAACAGGGTTGAAGGTGGATGGTATTGTTGTTGACAGTATCTTGAGATACATCAATGATCTAACCTATCTGAGGTATATTGTTGAAGGACTGACTTGATTAGGGTAGCCTTCAATTGCTGCTCATCACCTTACATACAGGTTCATCATTATATGAAGTTCCAATTTTCCTAAATATGCATAGTAGTTCCTTTTTTATCACTAGGGTGCCTTCTCCATGGTTGCAACAAACCCAGGACTGATGTTATTTATGCTGAGATTGCACCCAAAGTTAATTTTTTTTGTGGTTTGTTGAGAATTAATTTGAGGAATGACTTAGGGCAGAGGGTGGATGGACTGTCCAGACACACCTGAAATGCTTATTCATTGACCTGGATTAAAAGTGCTCAAGGTGAAGTTTTACTTTTGTCTTATGATTTTTATCACTACCTAGAATTATCATTAACCTACTGTTATCCATTTAAAAGTGTGCAAAATTATCTCTGAAAAGGTCCACGGAATTATGTATATTAGGCTTCAAAAAGATGTTGTGACTTCTATTTAATTCTACATGTCTAAATGCTATTGATGAAAACTTAAAGGATTCTGCTAAGAAAGTACAGTACTTTACAAAAAATTATAAAATCCAAGAAGCAACCGATAGAGAAACCAAGCATCAACTCTACAAGATCTCCAAGAACTAACATCATTAAAGTGATGGATGTATGCATACTGTTGCAGACATTATATCTCTACTCATTCCATTTCCTACAAAGTGTTGTAGCTTGCTTAGTGCTCCTCTCTGTTTATCATTTAGGTTCAACTTAAGGCTGAAATCAACAAGTCCAGGAAAATATTCTAGTACATCTCCTTTATAGTAATATACAAATAATGATGTTAGTTCTTGGAGATTTTGTAGAGTGGATGTTTTAACCTCTTCAGTGCTACTCTATATTGCATAACCCAACACTTTAGAGAATATTCTAATGGTTTTCTTGGACATATTGGGGTATCCTAATCAATTTCATACTGATAGTTGGGAGGAATTCATTCTGAAATTCCATGGGCAATAGGATTCTACTAGGTTTCATGTTCAATTACATATTGAATCTTCTCCAAGGTTGAATGTGGCCCTTAGGATATTAAAATGAATATGTTCAATATATATATTAACTTACAAAAACGTGACATAATAAATTGGTATATATGGATTCCCAGTAAGGGTTGTATATTCAATTGTAAATGTTTTAACCTCTTCAGTGCTACTATGTAGTGCATAACCTAGCACTTCAAAGAAGATTCTCTCCATTGTATCTTGAACATGCCCCCTGTACATTAATTTTGGATGCCTCTCAGTTGTAGTAATGATACTGATCAACCGGCTGAAGAAGGCTTGAAAAGAGTTCAAATCTAAAATATTAGGCCTTACCAACCTCAAAAGATTGAAGAGCTCTTTAAAATTGTTCTGAAAAAGGGTGCATGACAATAACATCTATCTCCTTGTATGTATTTGGGAAAGAGCATGGAGTATGTTGGTCTCCTTATTGCATGGGAAATTCCCTTCATCTAAAACCAGCAGTCCTAGTCCCTAAAGTAGAATTTGTTGGCAAGATTCACCCAATGGTTTGTTAGATTTTTAACATTTAAGCTAGCATTATATTAGGATATTTAACTGAGAAAATAACAAGCAAAAAAATAAAACACAAGAGACAATGAACACAGTGTTTTTCCTTGGGGAAACCATAAATGGAGAAAACCTTGCAACTTCCTCAAAGATAGAATCAGATCCAAAAGTAAAACCCAAAAACAGTAAGATGATCTCCCGACAATAGTAGCCTCTTTCTTTCTAGCCCCAGCAACTTCTTCTCCCTCAGCATGCGCTACAACTGAGTGTGAGTGAGTGTGTGTTAAATAGACAGACTCACTCTCTATTTATACTAATTCTCGACTTGACAATGACTCACTAGGGCCAACTTCACTAGGTGATTCTAACAACCCTAGGGCCCCGGAACTGCGGGGACTTTAACCCTTGAACAATAGGAGGGTTACACACATTGACTTGACATTACTTGTTTACATTATAGAAACTCCCGATCGGAACATTGGGGCATGACATGACTCAATTACATTACAAACACTTCCCAGAATAAACATCGGGGTACAATACATAAGAAATACAAGTGAATACATTATGAAGTTACAATTACATCAACACTCCCTCTTAACTAGGAAGGTATTCTCTTGACACAATTTATCAGCACAAGTATTCTTCTCTGTATCATTTGGATCATCATCGATTCCTCGTCATCTTCAAGTCATCTTCATCTTCAAGTCATTTTCATCTGGATCTGGATCATCACTCAATCTGGATCATCATCACTGGATCTGGATCATCACTGGATCTGGATCATCTCTGGTTCTGGAACATCTCTGTTGGATCATCATTATAGGTGTTGTCTCTTGATTCTTCTCATCACAGGAAGTTCTATAGAGGAAGCCCTTTTTCATGCTGGTTGTAGGCCTAACCTCCATGTAGGTCTTTTCCAGCACTTATATCTGACCCTAAGTTAGAATGGCTGGCCTAGCACTTATATCTTATCATGTAGGAACCAATCCTATAGTCACATCAGAAAGGCATGCCCAACACTCACATCTGACCATGTGGGAACACATCCCACAACCCTGTCAGAAAGGCCCAGCACTCACATCTGACAACCAATGTCAGAAAGGCCTAGCACTTACATTTGACCATGTGAGGAACGAATCCTCCATATCGAAAGGGCTTTGCACTTACATCTGATCATTGTAGGAACCAATCCTATAATCACCTCAAAATGGCTCTGCACTTACATCTGATCATTGTAGGAACCAATCCTATAATCACGTCAGAATGGCTATGCACTCACATCTGATCATGTAGGAACCAATCCTACAGTCACATCAGAATGGTCCTCAGTCCCAGGCTGATATTTCCCAGTAACTGACCAGGTGTCTCCATTCCAAGAATGGAATTTAGCACTTATATCTGATCATGTAGGAACCAATCCTACAGTCACAACAGAATGGCTCAGCACTCATATCTGACATGCAAGGAACCAGTCCTCTCATCATGACAGAATGGCTCATCCCTTACATCTGACCATGCAAGGAACCAATCTTCTCACCATGTCAGAATGGCTCACGGACTCATCACTTCCCTTTGGAGGGAACCTCGATCTGGAGAACACCAAGCTTCTCCCTGAAGTACTCAAACTTCAATCTGGCCAATGGATTTGTCAACACATCGGCTATCTGTTTGTTCGTCGCAACATACTGGAGCTTCACTACTCCTCTCTGCACCATATCCCTGATATAGTGATACTTGATCTCGATATGCTTCGACTTGTCATGGAACACCGGGTTCTCTGACAACTTCACACAACTCTGGTTGTCACAATATATACAAGTAGCATCCAACTAGATATCAAATAAATCAGACAGTAGCTTCCTCAGCCATACTACCTCACAACTAGTTGAACAAGCTGCGACATACTTTGCTTTAGATGTACTCAGTGCCACATATGATTGCTTCCTTCTAAACCAAGAGATCACACCTGATCCCATACTGAAGCAACACCCTGAAGTGCTCTTCCTATTCATGGCACTACCTGCCCAATATGAATCAACATAACCCTCCAAGTTAATCTTCTGATTCGCTTCATACTTGAGCCCATAATAAACTGTACCCATTAGGTACCTCAGAATATGCTTTGCTGTAATCAAGTGAACATGTCTCGGATCTGTCAAGAATTAGCTCAAGGTGTTCACAGCAAAGTAAATATCTGGTCTCATGTTTGACAGGTACATCAAGGACCCAATCATCTGATGATACATCGTAGCATCAACCGCTTCTTATGAAGCATCACTTAATAGCTTCAGGTTCGATGTCATAGGTGTGTTCATGACCTTGCAATCCATCATCTCAAACCTCTTCAAGATCTCTACTGCATACTTCCCTTGTCCGAGGGAGATTCCATCCGCATTCTGCCACACCTCCATGCCTAGAAAATAGTGCATCATACCCAAGTCCTTCATTTTGAACTCAGCAGTAAGCATTGTCTTCGTATCAACAATCAACCCATTCATACCTATTACAAATAGATCATCTACATATAGTAGGAGAATCACTGGGTTTCCATCTTCAACCTTGAAGTAAAGCTTGGAATCTACTTTACTTTTGGTAAAGCCCAAACTGGATAGAAATCCATCAATTCTGTCGTACCATGTCTTGGGTGCCTGTTTCAAACTATACAGGATTTTCTTCAATCTACACACATGAGACTCCCTGTCATGTGTCTCAAAACTGAGTGGTTTCTCTACATACACTTCCTCTTCCACTACACCATTCAAGAAAGCAGTCTTGACATCCATTTCGTGTATCTACCATTTCATTACTGCAACCAGAGCAAGTACTGATCTGATGGAAGTGTATATGGATACAGGTGCAAAGGTTTCTTCATAATCTATTCCTTCTTTCTATGAGAAGCCACAAGCCACGAATATTGCTTTATATTTCTCTATGCTGCCATCTGCAGCATGCTTGATCTTGTAGATCCATTTGGAAGTTACAATAGACTTCCCTTCTGGTCTTGGGACAACATCACAAAAATCATCTTCATGATCAATTGATACTCTTCGATCATATAATCCTTCCATTCTTTCCTTTCTGCAACTTATTCATAGTTGGAATGTTATTTATTAATAAATTCACATAATAAAGCTACATACCCGGAGCAGGACCTGGTCCTCTTTCTTTCTCTGTGATTCTCTTTTGGAGCCCCATATATTTCTGCACCTTGGATAGCCTCTCGTACCCAAGAAAGTTTCCGCTTGTGAGGATTCTTCTCCTGAGGTGGATCTATAGGTTCTTGAGGTTCTTCAAACTCACAATCTTCTTCTTGAGTTTCTTCATTCATGGTTGTGTCATGAATTATGGGTACTTCTGTTTCTTCATGTTCTTCAGCAGGTTTCTTTCTGGATTTATTGTAAGTTGAGTCTTCATCAAACGTTACGTCCCTATTGATGTCAATATTCTTTAATCCTAGGAAGTATTTTCTGTAAGCCTTCGATCTTTCTGAGTATCCCACAAATATACCCTTCTTTCCTGAAGGATCTAACTTTGTCCTCTTTTCTTTTGTAATGTTTATGTATACTAGACAACCGAATATTTTGAGATAGATGACTTCTGGTTTCTTTCCAAAAAAGACTTCTTCAAGTGTCTTGTTCTTGAGTACTCTGTGTGGAGTATGGTTCTGTACATACACCACTATTCTAGAAGCTTCTGCCCATAGATGCATGGGAAGATCTTGATCATGAAGCATCGCTCTTGTAGCTTCCATGATCGTTCTATTCTTCCTTTCTGCAACCCCATTATGTTGTGGATTATATGGACTATATAACTCCATCTTAATCCCAAAATATTTACATAACTCTTTGAATTCATTTGATGTGAATTCTCCGCCATTATCTGATCGAAAGGTCTTGATCTTCTTTTCTGTGTGGTTCTCTATCAAGGCTTTGAATTCCTTGAACTTGCTGAAAACTTCATATTTGTTCTTCATAAAGTATGTCCATGTCTTTATATAAAAATCATCAATAAAATAAACATAGTATACATACCCGCTTAAAGAACTGGATGACATTGGACCGCATACATTGGAGTGAATAATTTCCAAGATTCCTTTTGCTTTGCTTTCGCTACTTGGAAATGTCTTCTTTGTGTTCTTTCCTTTCACACATCCTTTGCAAACTGCTTCATGTTTTGCTTGAATTTATAGAAGGCCTTCAACAGCTTTTCTTGCAAGTGGTAGTGCTCTGTAATGCACATGTGCAAGCCTTCTATGCCAAAGTTAATTTGGCTCTAATGTGTCATGGACCAAAGCTTGTTCTAGATGTCCCTTCAATTTGTATAATCCTCCTTCTTATTCTCCAATTACTATTGCATCGTCAATATTCTTTCCAACCCTCATGCCTTTTGCATCCAGTGCCAATATGGAGAGAAGATTATTCTTTAGCCCTGTTACAAACAAGACATCCTTCATTTTCACAGACTTTCCAAATTCTACCTTGTAGGAGGATTCACCACTACCTTTTATGGGATATTGGTAGTCATCCCCAAGTTTCACCTTATGGGGTGAATTATGTTCGGATAGTTTCTCAAAAGATTCCTTAAATATTGTCATGTGTTTGGAAGCCCCACTATCAATAAGCCAATCTTTTCTTCCATGAGTTATAGTTCCCGTGAGAGCAGAGATCAGAACATATTCTTCATCACTTGAAGAGTCTTCACTTTCTTGTTTTACTTTCTTCCTGGGAGGGTCATCATCCTCAACAGTGTGAGCATGATGTATTCTTTTGGAGTTCTTATTCTTCTTGGATCCACTCTTATTCATGGGACAATTTCTAGCAAAGAGTCCTCTTTCATCACATGTATAACATCTGAGTTTGGATGGATCCCTTTTTACAAAATTATCTTTCTGATGAGAATGCTTACCTTGGTGATGATGGTTTTCCCTTCAACCTTTCTTGGAGTGTACTATGAGATCTTGATATTCACTTCCCATATTTTCTTATCGAGCTACTAATCGAGCTTCTTCTTGTAAATATTCTTCCCACAATCTATTGAACTTGATTAGCTTCTTCCTAGCACAGATTCCTTGGATGAAAGAATCCCCTGACCTAGGGAGACCATTCAAGGTTTTCATCACAATTTCTGCATTCTCCAGTTCTTCATCTACCACTTCAAGTTGTTCTTTGATCTAGGAGACCCTTTTAAAGTATGACTAGATGGTCTCCTCATTCTGGATCTTCACATTCTTCAACTGGTTCCTTAGATTCATCTTTCGGTTTATGTTCTTCCCTTCAAACAATTTGATTAGGGCATCAAACATAGCTTTAGGTGTCTTGAGAGAGGACACCTGTGGTATGAGGTGATCCTTGATTGAATCAACAATAATCCTCTTTTCCATAGCCAACTTTTTCTTATGTAAGGCCTTAGCCTCATCTTCCTCTGGAACTGAAACCTCCTCATTGATGTAGGAGTCCAACTCATTTTCTTCCAGGACCAGGGAGATCCTATATTTCTAGGCTCGGAAGTTATCAGCTCCCCCAAGATTTTCATCAAGCTTGGTATGATGAGACATCTTAACTAAGAACCTCAAATGGAAATACAAAATATTTAGATCTTACCAAGTCAAGATGTTAGATCTGGATTTGGAGCTGAATTTCTGTAGTGCTGGTTCAGGAGAAAATTAGGGTTTGACTTTCCCGGAGTTCTATCCAACCAAATGCTTTGATATTGATCTCTAAAATTTGATTTTGAGGAGATCAATCCAAGCCTAGGCTCACTCAAAAATTCCACTTCTGTGGAAAGCCCTAATTTCTGACAGCAGTGTCGGGTCCAAAACTGAAAAAGCTCAAAATCATATTCGGTTTCGATAGAAAGATGCACCCTATGGAGGAGAGTCATCCCAACCTTTGTTTGCTGAAAATCTATGGAGAGAGATCCAAAAAGTAGGAAGCACTAGTTCCTGCAGCTGTACAGTGTCTTCTTCTCAGGTTAGCTCTGATACCATGTTATATTTTTAACATTTAAGCTAGCATTATATTAAAATATTTAACTGAGAGAATAACAAGCACAACAATCAAACATAAGAGACAATGAACACAGTGTTTTTCCTCGGGGAAACCATAAATGGAGAAAACCCCACAACTTCCTCAGAGATAGAACCAGCACCAAAATTAAAACCCAAAAACAGTAAGATGATCTTTCGATATAAGTAGCCTCTTTCTTTCTAGCCCCAACAACTTCTTCTCCATCAGTTATGCGCTACTGTTATAGCTGATTTCACCACTCCAGGTGAATCACACTTTGTATGGCCTTTCCCTGTCCCTCTGTAGACTCCTTAGACCCCATGGACCATTTTTTGTCCTTTGATGTTTCCTTGACCATCCCTAAAAACATGTGAAAAATGATACACGTGACTTTTAAAATTATAAGCGCGTATATACGCAGGTTTGACCACTAAAACCGTGTACATCGGGATGTGTACAAAATCCAAATCCTTTTGGAGTTTTCCTTGACATGGATCCGACTCACTTGACTCCTAGCCTTCCCTATGCCTTGAGATCACTCGAATTCAACCTTTCATTACCCCTTTGAAAATATTTATAAGGAACCCCTTGGTACATTGAAGGCATAAGAGAGAATTGAGAGCAAAGAAACTATAGTCCATTGTTGCCGAAACTTATGCTTGAGTCTGCATCCCTTTGTCCCTTGGAGCACTTTTGTGTTCTTCCCAAGCTTTTCTTTTTCTTGTGAGCTTTCTATATAGAGATGGAGGATTGAAGTGGTGGAGGCCCAAGTGGGGGATTCAGTTTCTCCGGTTCGCAGATGTTCCGTCAAAGGCTGTATCTTGTAATCTCTGATTTATATTAATAGAAATATCTTTTCTTGTCCAATAATGTGTGTTTGAATGAATATTTTATCCATTGGATTATGTCAAATTATTATACATTATTGATTATATATGCTAGAATAGATCTAACACCATGATATATAGAATGCTTGTATTGTTTACTTGTTGTTGAGGAAGTAATCTATCAATTCAAGCTGAACTTGGAAAGCTCAACGGGGATCTACTTCAACCGTCTGGAATAAGGTACGAGGTCTGATCCTTTAGTGTTAGACATTTAATTTCTATTGCATATTGGAAAGGATTGATTTCTGGAGTCAAGCCGTCTTTTGTGGTAACCCAAGCCATAGGAATTTCTCTCCGTAACAAAATTGGTGACTCCGCTGGGGAGGTCCTAGTAGTTGTCCTTTGGGGGTTGTTTTATTGGCATTCAATGAATTTGAATTGCTCTTTCTCTCTTGTTTTTGTGTCGATTCTCGGGGCATGTATGCCTGGTAGTGTCTGATCGGTGTGAAGTTTGTCTCATCCTGTCTGTTTTCCTTGATTTTATGCACCTTTCTTCTTGTACGCGAGTTTTGAACTCACAGTCGCGTATACACACAGGTTTCTATTCGATTTCCGCATATACACACGGGTTTACTGTGAACAGTTGTGTATGCCCTTACTTTTTCCTTTTTGGGGAAGTTAAATGGTTGCTAGGTGAATTTTGATGTTTTCTGAGTTTCCTTTGGCACTGCCTGAGTCTGTTTATACCTCTGTTTCTGACCAAAAACGTTTTTTTTAGGCTAGATTTTTTTTAAGAAGGTTCTTGTCATGGCATTTTCAATTTTTTGTTTGAGATTAGTGCATTAGAGTTCTTTTACCTTAGTGCTTTTCTCGAGTGTTGTTTCTGTGTGCTTGTAGAGTCTAGGGGTCGTAGAATCATTCTTTTGCTTTTTGCATCTCATTTTAATTCAAAAAATCCAAAAACATTTGCTTTTCATCATGCATTGCATTTTGTTTTTTTGCATTGTACTTGCACTAGATTTGCTTTGGAGTATTATTTAGGACTTCATATAGGAAAGATTGCATTCATCATTTGAAGAAAAATTGTGCATTTCACGTAGTAGCATACCCTGTTTTCATGGACACAATGCATTTGCATTGATTGTTAGGTGTGCATTTTACTTCATGTTGTGTCATAATACCATTAATTGCACGACAACATCCCTCTTTTGAGTAATAAAGCCAATTAAAATCAACGCTAAATTAAAATGAATTACACTCTTTTCTTTTCTAGGGTGCACTAACAAGCTTAGGTTTTAGGATCTTGGAATATTTCATTGTAAGTAAATTCTCCAAGATCATTAAACAACAACATGTATGTGTCTGTCCAGGTGAGTGTGTGAAATCCTTGGTATAACCAGTGTTTCTTAGGATCCTCCTCTCAAAAGGGAGTTAAGCATGAGGTAGTGTGAGTGGTTATTGATTGGGATGACCCCTAGTCATAACTAAGTAGCACGGAAGATATTTCTAGGATTGTATTCATATCTGGGGGCTCTTTCGAGAGTTTTGGGCTTTGCTACCCTGCCCATACGGTCAATCCCGCCTGTGAATTTCTACTGGAGCATTGATTATATTGAGGTGACCTTAGTGGCCTTACCTAGGATATCGAGGGGGTACTTTGCAGGGGTTATTCTACGGGTGTCCCGGCCAGGTTGGGGTCAGACAGCACAGTCGCTTTGCGTGTTGAAGCTGAGGGCCACAATAATTGGTTACGTACCTCTGCTTGTTGTGTATGGGAGTCTCAAGCCTCTCCTAGGCAAGACATACCTACTTCATTCGGAACCTCACTTATCCAGCCCTCGTTTGCTTGTGTTTGGCTTTAGATTTTATTAGTGATTTCTCTATGCACGATAGTTGGCCTAGGGTTTATGTAAATAGAGAGTCTTTTCTATTTTTTTTGAGTCATTGTGGATTCTGGTGCGGCTCCTCGCCGTTCTCATCGTTTAGCAGGACTTCCGCCTTCCAATTCTCCTCCTCCTTTGGGAGAGAGACCTAGAGAGTCCAGGCATACTATTTTGCACATTGATTCACACACCATGGGAAACCATTTAGAAGGTATTCCTGAACCACCTTCTCCCATTCGTGTAGACGATGGGGAGTTTACTCCTACTTATGATCCTTCACCCGACTTGGTTGAGTTAGGTCCTATGATTTTTGAGATAGGAACCATGCACGATAGACCTACTCACTCTAGGGTTGATTCCCCATTGACACGTTACTAGTATGGAATGCCGAAGGATGCCGAGTCTCATTTTGAACCCGCCAGCACTAGATATGGTAGTTATGGTATGTCTGGTTTTCCTACACATGATTTGGCTTTTCATGTCGAATCTGACTTCGAGCCTAACACTATGCCTGGGGGCACTCTCATTCCTTAGCATGTGGAGAGGTTTGGGAGCACTAGTCACATTGCACCTTCCATCCCAGTGGTGGAAGTTACATCACATATCCCTCTTAGGTCTAGGGTTAGCGATCCAATTAGGATACCATATCTGAGATGAGTGACGATAGGGAATAGCACGTACATTATTACTTAGATTCCTTCATCCTCGGTCCCTAGTTCTTCAAATGTTCATCCTCCACCTTATTCATGTGGTCCTTCAAGCCTGCACATGGCTATGAGTCAGGTCCGTACTGCGGTTACTAGACCGATTGTGTCTCAGGTTTACATACCGCTCATTTCTTTAGGAGGTTATGTTCATACTTCTAGAGGTCATGTTACTACTTCCGGGGCGTATATCCCTACTTCCGGTATGTATATTCCTACTTCCGGAGCGTATCTTCCTACCTACGGAGTGTCTCATGGGGCATCACATGCGATGACTTATGGACCCTATTATGGGACGCAGTATGGACAGGTTTCTTCACCTTATGGGGGTGGGTATCAACAACCTACTTACTCTCCTAATTACGGCTTTGTAGCTCCTACTAGTCAAGGTCCACCACACTATGATGCTTCCATGCCACCCTATATGGGTCATATGGTAGGAGAGCACTATGGCCAAGGCCATGGTGTTAATCAAACCTATATGAATCAGGGAGTGACCCATCGAACTCATCATCCTATGCTCCCTTTCCTTGCGACGCTCAATCTTCCTGACTTGTCGAGATTGATGAACGATCCTGTAGCTCATGACCCAGCTTGGCTGGCTATCCCTACCAAGATTCCTTCGGACATACCTAAGTTCGAGGGAAAACTAGGAGAGGATATGAGCAAACACGTTACTACATTTCACCTATGGTGCTCTTCGAATTCCTTACATCAGGACTCAATCCGTTTGAGACTATTTCAACACACCCTTACAGGGCCTGCCGTGAAATGGTATATAGAGTTACCTAGGGGATATTTCACTTTGTTCGACGACCTTGTGATGAATTTTCTTAATCACTTCCAGCTACCAGTGCATTATGACGTTGGTACTAAACTCTTGTCAACATTTTGGAAAGATAAAGCCACACATATCTCGGATCATATTCAAGAGTGGCATAGATGGAAGAGGTTAATTAAAGACTTTATACCGCCGGAGTTCCTCCTCGAGTGGTTCCTCAAGTCGTTATTGATGTATATAGTGAAGGATGTTTCCACATCTGGAGTGCAGAATGAGGAACAAGTGATTTTAGGGCACAGGAATTGGACTTGATCTATGCTCAGTCTGGTTTGTTATATGAGATTATTCCCAATGCTCCGCGTTCCAGTCTCGACCCCAAAGTCAAACTTGGACCACATGCCGATGGCATTGTGGGTTGTGCAAGTGCGAAACCTGTGGATTCGGTTGCAAAACAAGTTAGTAAATTGTCAATCAACCAATCTGCTTTAGGACAAGCTATGGATTCATCTCAACCCACCCAAACGACGAGTGTACTTTCTGTGCAATTGTCGGACTAGAAGGGTAACCAGCAGCCTGGACGAAATAGAAAAAAGGGTAAAAATAATCGTAAGGGTGGGAATAAGAATGAGAATGCTAATAGTAATGACAAGAATGACCGAAATGCTGGGGGGGACAAGCAAGCTAAATGTAAGTTTAAGTTCCCTTGCAAGTTATTTAAGGACGATCACCTCACTTACTTGTGCCCTCGTATTGAGGAAGCTTCGAGATTCTTGGAACAGGGCCCAGCTGTGCTAGCTAGCCCTTTACCGCATAATCAAAATATGAACTCGAAGTCCCATGACTAGTCTGGTGATGATCATGATCCTCCAGAGAGTAGTGGTCATGGGTGCATTAACATGGTCCATGCTGCGAAAGATTATGGTTCATCACAACCTAGCCCAAGCAAAGAGCCTGATCCACTAGGGTCCCCTTTGCGTATTGAGAAACCTATGGATAAACCTAATACTGCACCTCACATTCCTAAGGGAGTCCTTAAGAATTTAGGGCATAATCCAAATGCCCGAGCCTCCCAGAACTATTCAGTTGTCAAGGATTTGGGCCACACTCCTTGTGCGATGTCTGCATTGGAAGTGCTTCAGAGTTGTCTGTCACAAAGGAAGGCATTGCTTTCTGCCCTTGGTATTAATGATGATTATTCTTCCTCCGTGATCAAATTTGAAACCGCAGGACTTCAGCCTCACTTGCCCTACTATGTGTCTCTTTTTATTCACGTAGAATGTCTTAATATGATCGTCAAGCACACTGTGATTGACGAGGGTGCTGCTGCTTCTGTGATGTCTTTATCTTGTTGGAAGGGTCTGGGTTCTCCTGAGCTGTCTAAATCAGTGACCAAGTTAATTGCATTCGATGGGAGATATTTTAGGCTACATGGCATCCTTCCTTCCCTTAAAGTCCATTTGGGAGGGAAGACCATTGCGATAGAGGTCGAGGTGGTTGATGCGCCCCTTGACTAAAATCTCTTGCTGGGTAGGAACTGGATGTACAGTATGCAAGCCGTTGCTTCTTCCTTGTTCCGCGTTGTATGCTTTCCACATAACAAGAAGATCGTAACGATTGATCAAATGACATTCAAGAATCCGTCTGTTACCGCATCTTTGGGAGCTTCGATCCTGATCGTTGAGCACTCTTAGCCGGCAACTAGGTGTGTGGGTGTAGGCATGTATCCATCCCTCATGGGAAGCTTTAGTTGTCCTGCACCGATCCTTATGACAGGATCTAGTTCTAATGAGGCTCCGACATCTACGACATCGGTGTCTTTTCACATGAGTCATATGGAAGATCCTTGGATTCTTCCTACACTGAGTACTTCAAGTGAGCCCGTCATGATGAACGTGCTATTTCCTGCAGCTATGATAGCTTATCAAGCTAATATCAAGTGTGTTGCAGAGCCTATTCCTTCCTCTTCATGGATGGAGGAGGAGGACCCTTATGTGCTGCCGGCATGGGCAGTACAGTCTTCTCACACAAATGACTACCTTGATACGGTTTTCTCTTCAGATGAAGCGATTATTGAGGCTATGTCGAGAGTTGAGCCACCATGGGAGGAACTCCATGATAGATCGTACTTTCTTCCAGAGCTTGACCACTTGGAGCATGAGGATTTTAGGGTGGTTCTTGGTCAGAGAGTTGGTAGTCCTATGGTTCCATTAAGCTCTCCTGGTCCAATGGCTGATGGAAACATGGTGAACATATATTCAGAGATTCCTATCAACATCTCTCGCAATCCTGGCACAATAGAGAATGTCTGTATTGGGGTGGAATGTTCCCATGCTGAGATTCTTGAATACACCGAGCTATTTAAGGAATTACGGGATATTTTTGCTTGGTATTATGATGAGATGCCAGGTATTGACCCTCATATTGTCGAGCATGAGATTAAGACTTACCCCAATGCTAAGCCTGTTCAACAACGTTTACGTGCGGTGAATCCTAGGAAAGCACCTGCGATTAAGGTAGAGATAGAGAAGTTGTTGAAATCCGGTTTCATCTATCCCGTTCCCTTGACAGAGTGGGTTTCAAACCCCGTTCTGGTGGATAAGAAGTAGGGAGTGATCCGTGTATGTACTAATTTCCATGATTTGAATCGTGCCTGTCCTAAGGACAATTTCCCCACACCATTTATTGATCAAATTTTGGATGAGTGTGCGGGTAGCGAGGTGTTCTCCTTCATGGACGGATTTTCCGGATATAATCAGATATAGATTAAAGCTGAGGACCAACATAAGACTGCATTTATTTGTCCTTGGGGAACGTTTGCATATCGAAAAATTCCTTTCGGCCTTAAAAACGCCGTAGCTACATTTCAGTGAGAAATGACCTTGATCTTCCACGATCTCAAGTCAATTATCGAAGTATTTTTGGATGACCTTGCTGCTCATTCTCGCATGAGAATGCGTCATCCCTATCACTTGAGATTGATATTTGAAAGATGCTGGCACTATTCAGTTAGATTAAATCCTCATAAGTGCATATTTTGTGTGAAGTCGGGGCGTTTGTTAGGATTCATCATTTCTAAAGAGGGTATAAGAGTCGACCCTTTGAAGGTTGAGGCAATACTTCAGTTGTCTCCCCCGAAGAATATTCGTCATCTTTAGTGTTTGCAAGGCATGGCAAACTTATTACGAATATTTGTTGTCAACTTTGCCAATTTGACTAGAGGCTTCATGCGTCTCTTGAAGAAGGACACCCCCTTTCATTGGGATGAGAGAGCCCAGGAGTCCTTCGATGCACTCAAGTGAGCCCTAGCAGTGGCCTCGGTGATTAGTCCCCCAGACTATAGCCGTGAATTTTCTATTATATGTGGCCACATCATTAGAGACGATTGGTATGGTTTTGGTTCAAGAGGATGAGGAGCTCTAAGAGCATGTCATATATTATTTGAGCTGGAACCTTATTGATGCAGAGATTCATTATTCTCATGTCGAGAAGCTTGCTTTAGCTATCGAACATGCGGTTCAGCGGTTGAGACATTATATTCTCCTTCTCTAGACCTTGGTTGTAGCCCATGTCAATCCATTTCAATTCATCCTCACCCGAAGGATGATTGGGGGAAAATATAATAAATGGATTGTCATTCTGCAAGAATTCGATCTCAAGCTTGTTTCGGCAAAATCGAAGAAGTCTTTAATTTTTTCAGAGCTTATATCGGATTTCCCAAGCGAGGACGAGGAGTTGGTTTGTGAAGATACATTTGTCAATGAACACATCTTCTTAATCTCAACGTTAGACCCATGGCATGGGGATATCATAATATATTTACAAACATTGAAGACCCCTACTCACCTCTCGTGAGATGAACGACGACGATTATGTCACATCTCTAAGAACTACCTCATATTGGATAACACTTTGTACCACCGTGGGATAGATTCCATTTTATGACGTTTTTTAACTCATGAAGAGGCTGAGGTAGTGCTGAATGATTTCCATGGAGGGGCGTGTGGTGGTCATTTATCTGGGCTTTCTACAACTCAAAAGATTTTAAGAGCGGGTTATTTCTAGCCGTCGATATTTAAGGATTGTGTTGATGCGATCAAGAGGTGCCACCCTTGCCAGGTGTTCGCACGTAATATGCGCTTGAAACCTGCCTCGTTACATCCCATTATCACCACCGGTCCCTTCACTAAGTGGGGGCTTGATTTTATGGATTGCAACCCAGCTTCGGCTGGGGGGCACCATCATATTATAGTGGTTATTGATTACTTCACGAAATGGGATGAGGCTATGCCTACAGTAAAATCCGACGGTGAGATAGCCACTCACTTTGTATTCAACCAAATTATTACTCGGTTTAGGATTCCGAAAGAGCATGTCACTGACCATGGCTCACACTTTCAGAACCGTATGATGGAAGAGTTGGCATCAAAGTTAGGGTATAAGAAAGAGCGTTCCTCTTCTTACTACCCTCAAGCGAATGGACAGGTAGAGGTAGTGAATAAATCACTCAAATCCATTCTCCAACGAACCATTACACAAAGCAAGAACAATTGGCACATCATGTTATATTCTACTTTGTGGGCATATCAAACCGTTGTTAAGACTGCCACTGGTTTTTCTCCATATCAAATTGTACATGGAGTGGAGTCGATATTGTCAGTTGAATGTGAGATTCCTTCTTTGAAGCTAGCTATAGAACTCTTACCGGACACTTCCCCATTGGAGGATCATTTGGTTCACCTTGAGCAACTTGATGAGCAGCGTCGGGATGCCTTGGTGGCTCTAAAAGTCAATAAACGTCGTGTAAAGGTCCAGTACGATAAGTCTGTCCATCCGAGGAGGTTTAGTGAAGGATACTTGGTCCTTTTGTGGGATCAACCAAAAGAACCCTTGGGGGCAGGGAAATTTAATCCTATGTGGCATGGTCCTTACGTGGTCAAGCGTGTGTTAGAGAAGGGGGTTTATGAGTTAGTGGATTACGAAGGAACGGCCTTGGCGGAGCCTAGAAATGGACTCTATCTCAAGAAATACTATGCATGATCTCCATCCAAGGCTGCTTATTGTATATTATTGTACAACTTTGCATAGTTAGGTCTTTTTCTTATCGTGATCAGTTTTGTGATTAGTTTCTGTTTCTTTTGGCATATTTCAATGGACTATTCCACCTACATAGGATTCATGGATGGTGCAAGCCGTCACACTCAACACTCATCCTCTGCTGCTTGGGTGATTTATACTCCTATGGGTCAAGTACTGTCTTCAGGAGGTGTATGTCTACGGCCATCTTCCAACAATGTTGCTGAATACAGTGTCGTTATCGAGCTTCTACAAGATGCCATTTCACATGGTGTTCTCTCTCTTGAGGTACGTCTTGATTCAGAGTTAGTAGTGTCACAGCTCAATGGTTTGTACCATGTTAGAGATCCGACGTTATTGAGAAGATTCTTATGTGTGAGATTGTTAGAATGACAATTTGACAATATAACATATATACATATTCCAAGAAATAATAATCAAGTTGCTGACTCATATGCTAACTACGTGTTAGATTGGCATTTGTTTCATTCACAATAAATTAATCACAAACACAATTTTTACACATGTAAATAAATAAACCGATCACCATAAAAAAATTTATATATACATCCAAAATGTGATAATACATAGTGTCATGATACAAAATCGGGGCTTTCAAGCCACCAGCATATAATACATGGTAATACAAAATGTATACACTCCCAGGTGTCTAATCCTTTAGAGGAGGAGGAGGGTTGTGATCATGGAAGTTCACTACGGCTCTAGCTAGCCGTCGAAATAATCACACCCATGCGCGTGGTACACCCACCACCTGTCGCTGCATAGCCTTAGGAAAGCCCTCGACTTGCGACATGGGAACCCTATGTGTTAGTCTCACAAAATTGGTATGAATTCTCTAGAGCATCCGCTGCGCATCCACACCCGTGATGTCATCTCCTCTTTCCCTCCGTCTATGATGAGGGAAGCCCTTTGGCCACCGTGGTCCCACATCTACACACAAATGGTAGATGTCACTATGTATTATCACACAAAAATATGTCTTTTTGATTCTATATAATCAAGAAAACACAAAAAAAAAAAAATAACTCAAAATTTAAAAAGAGAGGGTCAAGATTCGTCACCTATATCGCCATATGCCGATCCTGGTGGTAGCGCCATGTACGGGTCCCCCCGAAAATCAATCCCTGCATAGGAGTAGTCGTCGATGGCAACTATCTGTCATCGCCACCATGGAAAGAAGTCAGCTGGATATGGGTTGGCCATCCTACCACCCCCCAGTCTCCACATAGCATCTTCCCAACGCCGTTGGGCTGGATCTCGAACCCCGTGAAGAGGAACATCCACTTTGGGGCTCAATACTGGAACACGCTCGAAGAAAAACATGCTCAAAATACTACTGAACCCGAAGTTCTGCACTCTACCTGCCTTACACTCACTGAGCTGATGTTTCATGTTGCTTAGTAGTGTAGTGATCCATTCATTGATCGTGGGTCTCATGCACTCCACTGCATAGAACATCAAAGGCCGCGAGGCCTGGTGGAGTGATGCCAAGGGTGGAGTGATGCCAAGCCTTCTATCCTGCCCAATTTCAATAATATGGCCTTTAGGCCTAGCACCTGTATAGCGTTGGTAGGGACCTGACTCCCCACCTTCTCTATGTCTGGATAGCAGTACACCACAATGTACTCGTCGATAGTCAGGCCACCTCCTGGCCCACCATGAGAATGAAGGTTCACCACTTCCCCTCGTCTAGAAAGCCCAGTAATGAAGTATATGTCCTCCACCTCTATGGTGAGGGACATCCCATCTATAAGAAAGGACTTCGAGTCTAGATCCCAGTAATCCACCAAAATCTGTAATAGTCTTGGTTTGGCCCTCAAACCACCAAGACACCAAAACTTGTAGAGTCCGCATGCACGTAGAGCTTGTTGAGCCATTAGATCGGCCCTTACTGCTTCCTCTACCTCACCATGTTCATGCTCTCTCCACTCTAGGACCATATTGCACAATAAATTGCAAATTTTCCCATTAGTTTATTGAAAAAACATTATGTGTGGCCTCATACACGACTGTTTTCAAAACAGCCGCGTATGTACGCGGGTTTGAGGGCATTTTCTGCGTATATCCAACCCTATACACGGAAAAAACCTCGACTTTCGCATGGGCCACAGCGCCCATTTTAGGGTGGCCTAGAAATCCTAATTGACCATGGAATTTCATAAAAATTGCATCAAAATGAAAGAGAAGAGCATGAGTAAATACCTGGAAGAAACGGTAGTGGATTCTGCGGGCTGGATCTCCTGGAATTCGCTGTTGAAAATTAGAGCTCAAATGGGTAAAAGTTTTAAATGTTTTATAATATTTTGAATTGTTTACTATTTATAGAAATTTTTCAAATATTTGAAAATTTTTACCCCCTTTCCTATAGTTTCGACATTTTCTAACCATTTTGGACCGTTTTTGACATAATTCATGATGTAGAGGACCTTTTTCAGTGTCGTTTCAGCCGTTGGATTGACCCGTTCGTGCCGATTTCAGGTATCATATCTAAACTGGCATATAGGTTAGGTTTCATCACCATCTACATTTTGCATAACCTTATGACCATCTCAGCATGACCTTAGGTACGAACCCACTCTGTTATGCCATGGAACCTTCTTGTTGTTTTAGAAGTGGCATGATATGAGTGGTAGAACTCCACCTTACATGGGTACCCTAGTTAGCGCCTTATTTGCATTTGGTGCCCATGCTGATTTTTTCTCTTTTAGGGTGTGGGAGTCTGTTGTATAGTACTGCCATGACATTTCGCAAGAGCCTCATACTCCTCTTGATCTTTTGCTGGCCTATTCCCCTCGGGACTCCCTCATGTCAAGTTGTGAATGCATTATCATGAGCTTTTCCTGCCTTATTGAGCTTTATGTCGGCTTCCCTGACATTGTGTTTCAGCCATATAGCCCGAGCTTGTCTCATATCTAGCCATGCAGAGCCCTTTTTTATATCCTTTGCAGCTTGTTTCCCTTTTTTACCGGGAGGGGATTTTCCCCCAAGTGTCGGTATCCTACACATGTATCCTTGCGTTGAGCATAGGTATGTTCCACTGCTTGGAACTAGTTTGTTTTCCCTTATGACACTCGTCTCCTCCTAGTATGTAACTATAAATCTATTTTAGTCTTTTTTCAAGCTTTTTAAATAACTGAAAAAGTCCAAAAAAATCAAAAAACCAAAATGCCAGACAAGGAAAGATGTTATCTATGGCAGCTGTCAAGTCGTGTCACCTTCAAACAGAGCACTGTATATCACATCCATTTGTTGGGTTATAGTTTGACTTTAGGAGCTGTACTCATTTATCTGAGTTTATCTCCACCGACTGGTTAAGCTTCCAGTCCCTATGGAGCCTCTATCGATGCCTCCTATGTCGTAGAGATGTCCCAGTTTGTATATCGAGTATGTACTACCTTTATTCAGTCACCATACGCCGTTATGCTCTTGTTCAAAGGAAGTTGAATCCTAAGTCGTCCATTCCTCAATTCTCTTGACTTTGCATGTCGGCCATTCCCGATACAGTTACTGGTTCATGCACCTTATGATCGAGTCCTTCCACATTATACAGCTTTGCTGAGTACCTCCTGTTGGATGATGGGGGATGCCTAAATTCCCTCCTTCCAGCGGATTTCATCCCATCGACTTCAGATCATTTATTCTGGGATTGGAATCTAGAGTAATTTTGAGTGCCTTGAGACTTGCAGTCATCAGTCGTAGGTTCTCTCCTCATCGACAGTTTTTGGGAATACATCAATGTCCCCTTATCAATGGATCCTCTCAAGTGTTCGACCTCAACACATTTATTCACACTTGTTAGTTTGCACTCTAGTACGTTGATTCCCATTTTCATCATCGGTGGGTGATCTTGCGTCTGTTAACGGTATACATTAATGACCAGTAATAAGACGATGGAATACTATGTTCAACCTTGACACCTCTATTTGCATAGTAGGACATGTACTCGTAGTGGTTTTTGTAGAAGACTTTCCAGATTGGTGGCATCTCTTATATGCTACCTCCTTGATCGTGCCAATGTTCATGAGATTTCAGCTCTTGTGACTTGATTCCAGTATATGTCAGATATTTCCAGCCACTATGGAGATCTTGATCTGTTATATATCTTCAGCCATTATGGAGATCATGGTCCTTTGTATATCTTCATCATGGAGATTCTAATTTATTTATATTGTATGTGGCCATGACCACTTATGTGATATCTTGTATCATGCCTATTCATGGCCATTGTACTCTTATGTATCCGGGACTACTATATGTATTTGCAGTTATGTGCAGAGTTGTATTATTGTACTATGCTTATTGGGTGGCTGGTATTCCATTTGGGATCATTCATCACTCCACTTCTGGGATGGACTTATAATGTGTTTCGTCCATTGTATGACCCCTCTGACCTCACACATTAGGGGGCATCTATTATAGTTGATTTCACCACTCCAGGTGAAACACACTTTGTATGGCCTTTCCCTGTCCCGCTGCAGACTCCTTAGACCCCATGGACCATTTTTTGTCCTTTGATGTTTCCTTGACCATCCCTAAAAACATGTGAAAAATGATACACACGACTTTTAAACTTATAAGCGCATATATACGTGGGTTTGACAACTAAAACCGCGTACATCAGGATGTTTACAAAAGCCAAATCCTTTTGGAGTTTTCCTTGACATGGATCTGACTCACTTGACTCCTGGCCTTCCCTATGCCTTGAGATCACTCGGATTCGACCTTTCATTACCCCTTTGAAAAGCTATATAAGGAACCCCTTGGTACATTGAAGGCATAAGAGAGAATTGAGAGAAAAGAAACTATAGTCCATTGTTGCCAGAACTTATGCTTGAGTCTGCATCCCTTTGTCCCTTGGAGAACTTTTGTGTTCTTCCCAAGATTTCCTTTAACTTGTGAGCTTGCTATCTAGAGATGGAGGATTGAAGTGGTGGAGGCCCAAGTGGGGGATTCAGTTTCTCCGATTCGCAGACGTGTCATTAGAGGTTGTATCTTGTAATATCTAATTTATATTAGTAGAAATATCTTTTCCTGTCCAATAATGTGTGTTTGAATGAATATTTTATCCATTGGATTATGTCAAATGCTTATACATTATTGATTATATTTTCTAGAATAGATCTAACACCATGATATATAGAATGCTTGTATTGTTTACTTGTTGTTGAGGAAGTACTCTATCAATTCAAGCTGAAGTTGGAAAGCTCAACAGGGATCTACTTCAACCGTCCGGAATAAGGTACGAGGTCTGATCCTTTAGTGTTAGACATTTAATTTCTATTGCATATTGGAAAGGATTGATTTCTGGAGTCAAGTTGTTTTTTGTGGTACCCCAAGCCATAGGAATTTCTCTCTGTAACAACTACAACTGAGTGTGAGTGAGTGTGTGTTAAATAGAGAGAATCACTCTCTATTTATACTAATTCCCGACTTTACAATGACTCACTAGGGCTGACTTCACTAGGTGAGTCTAACAACCCTAGGGCCCCCGAACTGCGAGGAATTTAACCCTTGAACAATAGGAGGGTTACCCACATTTACTTGACATGATTTGTTTACATTATTGAAACTCCCAATCAGAACATCAGGGCATGACATGACTCAATTACATTACAAACACTTCCTGGAATAAACATCGGGGTACAATACATAAGAAATACAAGTGAATACATTTCGAAGTTACAATTACATCAACATGGTTCAAATTAAACACTTCATATTCTAAGGGTTTATTAAACATGATAATATGAAATACACTAGGAAATTGATTCAACATATATAATTACAAATTTGGAAGATGCAAATGGTGGATGGACCACCACTCCTTAATGAAGTCATTATTTAAATAGAAATGATGATGGCTAGTAAACCCTAAGCATTTTAACTGTCTTTCAAATCTTTGTTTTTGAGGGGCCTGAATAATTTTTTCTAAAATACATCACAACCACCCCTCAATGTAATATTGCATCAATACTACAATTATATCTTGTCAAACCCTTATTTTGAATAACCCTTCTTCAATTTTTTAGAGATCCTAGTGCTGCTCCCATGAGTTAGTCACTTGATCTTCATTATCATTCACATATATTACTACTAGCCAATTTCTCAATTTTCTTTTGAGAAAAAATGGTGAGGTTATAAAATCAATGCCTCCACAAGGTTCTCAGCTTACAAATCTTCCTCTATTTTCTCCCTTTTTAGAAGCATTGAATCTCTTATGAAAGGAGGGCCCCCAAGTTTCTTTTTTACTTCAGTGGATTTTAGGAAAGTTGTGTTCTTTCTCTCCTACAAAATACCGCAAGTGGTGATCATTTATCAGAGGATGTCTATATGCCCTATCCATACAACCTCTATTTTATTTTATTTGTTTTGAGAGGGGAGAACATACTTCTTTCTTCTCACCACAATGATGCCTGATACCTGGGACAAAAAGGTACTAACTGTGCCCTAAACCTAAAAACATGACATAAGAGTTATTTAAAGCTAATATGGATTATATTCATTAATTAATACCGGGTGGTAGAGGGAAGAGAGAAAAATTCAATGCTAGTTATGTCCTTTCCAACGTTTAATCTTCTTAATCTTCCAGCTATTGCTTTTCTGTGTTTTTCTTATATTTTAATATCCAAACAAAATAACCTCTGGAAAATATCTGTTATTGCTAAAATTTGGAAATTATTGGGTTAGGTTCGAGTTGATTTCTAATAAAAGGTTTTTATAATAAAAAACCTGAAAGAAGAAATCCATAACATTTGGAATACTTCTGGCAAATCCCTGTTGTCGATACAATTTGGAAAATACTAGGTTAGGTTTAAGTTGCTTTTAACCTATGGATTTTATAATTATATTGAATTATATTCAAAGTTTCTGTCAAATCCCTAGTGGTTAGGGTACATGTTCCTTCTCCTCTATTTCACACTTGGGTGCATCTAATATACACCCAAGGGTAGGATGTCACACCCCCAAACCCTGTTTATACCTATTACCTCTATTTTTGTGGGTTCTGAATGAGGGTAACCTACTCTAATAGCCTCTTTATTTCCTCTATTGGCCTATAATAGCATTTGACTTTCCTTTATTGTCCTTTCCTCTATGAGGATGACGATGAATTTCATTTATTATCCATGTAGCCCATAATATATCTCGGTCATCACTACAATAGAAATCTCACTCAGCTATAATAACAGTGCAGTATAACAACTAATAAACCTGAGCCTACAAGTTATTTTGAGCAAGACATGAAAGAAAGTAAAGGGAAGAATAGGGATGTAGGGCATGCATTAGGGAAATATGGAAAAAAAAGTAAATGGACAGGAAGGGAAAGACAACATGCAGGAGTGATACTAGAATGAACTTGGACCATGAGGGAAATCTTATGATTCTAGTATCACTAAGCTAAAATCAAAATCGTTCAATGAACTACTCTAATAGATCAAATTAGTAATGAATCCCTGGAGATTTGCAAAAAAAATTTAAAATTTTTTAAATCAAAATGAAGTAGGGAATTTCTTGTTGTTGTCTAATTATGCGGTCCCTTCGGCATAAATATCCCTAGAATCAAGTCTAAAATATATTTGAAAAAACTCTTTGAGTAAAAAAAGGAAATGTGGTCTGTTTTGAAGTGATTCTGGGCATGGACAGTGGTGGAAAGCAACATATTTCACAAATATAGGCATGTAAACAGTGATGAAGAGGGTAAGGTATGGACCCAAATAGGGATTTTCCAAACATATCTCAGACCCAAAATTAGCCCTGAAATGGCATTCTGGACCAACCCAAAACCATCAAGCAGCAACCCTTTCTCAATTCTAGGTGCATAAGAAGCAATTAAGGGTTGATTATGAAAGCTGAAAATAATTTTTTTTCCACTAAACTACAATCCTATGAATTATGTCCATAGTAACAACACTCAGCCATGAAATCCATGCTTCATTTTCTAGGTTCTAAGAATGAATAGCCTTCAAACATATGGGGCACCTTCATTTCTTCGTCATCGGAGGGATGAAGGATGGACACAAACGCACAAAAATATCCCTCTGGACATAAACATGTAGAAATTTCCACAAGGGAGAGAGTTCTAAAAGCTATAATGGCAATTTCTGTAGGTGCGAGAATTCTAAAGGTTGTAATGGCAAATTCCACAGGCACCAGAGTTCTAAAAGCTGTACTAGAAATTTCTAGATTATTGGGCATTAAACAACATAAACTACCAACCTCCAATGTGATCATCATTGATTTGTCTTTTCCTAATTAAGATAGGATTAACTCAATCCTTCATATTATTGATTATATGTAATTATTTCATATGATATTTTTCCAACATCATTTCATTTCCTAATAAGTTGTGGCAAATCATATGTCAGAGATCTAAAGCATTAGACTCATTAACCATTAAAGTGTAAACTCTATATTGTAACATAAACTATATAGATATTTGCATTAATATCAAAAATGTCTATTTCCATAAAAAGGACTTGCTTTCATAATCAGACATTGTTTAATATTTTGTATATATTTAGGCACAATTAACTAGGAGTTTCCATATAAAGATTATAATAATAAAATTGAGAGTTGTGACATCCTTTTATCTAAACATACCAAGTATAAGAAAATGAATTATAGTGTTTGTATATTTTTATCTCATAATAATTAATCAAGGTCATAATTTCAATTTATTTGAAATCATTATCTCTTGATTATAAAAATCAAACATCTACTTGTGGAACTATTTACATTAAAACCTTTCCAAAATAATAAAACCTCAAATAATTTCCATTTACCTTTATGCATTAAAGGTGATGGTAAAATATAATCCTTGTCTTCCATTCTTGGGCATATAAATCTTAGATGTACCTATGTTCAATAAGATTGAGTATTTTCTAATGAATTTAGATAAATCATAGTATTTATGTTATGATATTTTACCATTCATATGAAAAGGTTGTTAATAATAAAAAAATCCCCAAAATTCAGATGAGGGTCCTCACTACTTTGGGATGTGTAATTAACTATTTAATGATCTATTCATCTACTTTTATGCACAATAATATATATTTTTAAGAATCTATGTAATGTTTTTCATTAATTGAAATTCTGACATTGTTGTATGTGTCATGTACATTTGGTCATGGGTTTTGAATCTGTATGGGGACAAATACAACATACTTCCCCAACCACCCAACTTACAAGAGGAACCCTCATCGTCATCATCATCATCATCACCATCATCATCATCATCTTGATCATCATCATCATCATCATCGTTGTTGTCGTCTTCATGATGATGATGATGATGATGGTGATGATGATGATGGTTTTGGTTATTCAGTTTCCTTTCTTCCATCAATAAGAGTTTGAAACCCACCTTTTACTATTGCATTAGATTTGCTTCCTAGAATATTCTGGTGACTAACCCCGCATATCACTCTACAACACTCATAAGAATTGAAGGAACATAATCTTTATTAAAAGAGATATATATGAAAAGTTACAATAATACTATGTATGGGACATGTCTCCTTATAATAAAAAACCATGAGCCTTAGAGGACTCTATTCATTTATACAATCCTCGAGTAACAGCCTCATTAAGATATCACGATTTAATTCCTTGGGAATAAAATATTATCAAGGTTGTTCTACAATATATAGGATAGGATATGCTACATGATTATCTTGTTACAACTAACATGTATAAAGGCAACACCATAGCTAGTCTAAATGATACACCAAAGCCGCAAAACGATACACCAGACCTAATCATCATCATTATGCTGATCATCATCATCTTCATCATCATGATCATCATCATTATCTTCATCATCATCATCATCATCATCATCATCGTCATCGTCATCATCATCATCATCATCATCATCATTGTCGTCGTCGTCTTCAACATCGTGGTCTTCATTATCGTGACCCTCATTATCATCATCATCGTCGTCGTCTTCATCATCATCATGATGGTAATGGTGATGATGATGATGATGATGGTAATGATCACCATCATCATCATCATTGTCATTGTTGTATTCATTATCAGGACTCTCATTATCATCATCATCATCGTTGTCGTCGTCTTCCTGATGATGATGATGGTAATGGAGATGATGCCTGTGATGATGAGGGTGATGGTCATCGTCGTATAATTCATCATCATCACCATCATCGTCATCATTATTGTGGTCATCATTATCGTCATCATCATTGTCATTGTCATCGTCATCATCATCATCATCATCGTCATCGTCATCATCATCATAGTCGTCGTCATCATCATCATCATCATCGTCATCATCATCGTCGTCGTCATCATCATCATAATCATTAACATCATTGTCATCATCATCATCCTCTTCATCATTGTCATCATCATCCTCTTCATCATCATCATCATCATCATCCTCATCATCATCATCATCATCATCATCATCATCATCATCATCATCATCATCATCACCATCATCGTCATCATCGTCGCCGTCATCATCATCATCATCTTCATAATCATGACCGTCCTCATCATCATCATCATGTCCTAATAACAACATAGTCAATGGCTTCTAACAACATTTCCTATGGTAGTCTTTCGGAACATTAATTTCTACACATATCCACATATAGGTAGTGATATGAACTTTTCACCAACATTAAGAATAAGTAAAACTTACTATACTTCAAATATACTTGTTTTGTAATCCACCAACATTAAGAATAAGTAGACCTTAGTTTACTTCAAATATTCATTTTCGAAAAAAAATGCATAATACTGGAAAACCTTTCAATTAAAAAGTGATGAGAAGGAGATTGTTTAATATAGCCAATAAAATGAAAGGAGTTTTTTGTATCCTTGAAATACTTCTTATATCTAATAGATTCCTCAACTTCTAGAACTATGGGTCCCAAATATATGTTCAACGGAGACATGCAAACCTAAGAGGAAGAAAAACATCCTAACTTGAATAATGAACCTTCACATTAATGAGAAAAGAACCATATACATAACGACACATTCCTATCTTGGATAAATGAAAATATAGTTTTGAAGGATGATTGAAAACTTGAGCATGTGAGTCGAGCTAGTGACAACTAGGGTAGAACCTAGCTACACAAAAAGTTTGTNAACTATTATAATTATTATAAGTTATCATATTACTCTATTATTCTTATCTTCTCTTGCAACAAAAATATTCCTATTTTTGATGGTTTGTAAAAACACATAAAGCTGGGGATATTTAAAAATATAAACCAAATAAAGTGAAACAATTACCTCCCTCCCATCCCTTAGCTTTGTAAGATGATGATGATGGTGATGATGATGATGATGATTATGATGATCATGGGGATGATGATGATGATGATGACGATGATGATGAAGATGATGATGATGGTGATGATGATGGTGATGAGGATGAGGATGATTATCATCACCATGAGGATGACGATGATGATGATGAAGATGATGATGTGTGATGATGACGACGATGATGATGTTGATGAATATGAAGATGATGATGATGATGGTGATGATGATGATGATGATGATGATGATGATGATGATGACGACGATGACAATGATGATGATGATGATGATGATTATCATCATCATGAGGATGACAATAATGATGCAGATGATGATGACATTGATGGTGATGACGATGATGATGATGACAATGATCATGAGGATGAAGATGATAATCATGAAGATGATGATGATGGTGATGATGATGTTGATGATGTTTATCATCATCATCAACATCATCATCGCCATCATCATCATCTTTATCATCATCGTCATCTTCATCCTCATGATCATCGCCATCATCATCATGATGGCGATGATGATGAAGATGATGATGGTGGTGGTGATGATGATCATGATCATGATCATGGGGATAACAATTATGATGATGAGGATGATGATGATGATGATGATGATGGTGATGATGATGTTGATGATGATTATCATCATCATGAGGATGACAACGACAATGTTGATGATGATTATGATGTTGATGACGACAATGAAAATGATGATGATGATTATCATCATCATGAGGATGACAACGATGATGATGATGATGATGATGATGGAGATGATGACGATGGTGATGATGATGTTGCTGATGATTATCATCATCATGAGAATGATGATGATGATGATCATGATGACATTCTTGATGATGATGATGATGATGATGTTCATTATAATGATGATGATGATGATAATGATGATGACGATGATAATGATAATGATGATGACGATGATAATGATGATGATGATGATGACCATAGCCTTATGATGATGAAAACGATGATGAAGATGATGATGTGTGATGATGATGAATATGACGATGAAGAGGACGACGATGATGATGACGATGAAGACAACGATGACAATGATGATGTTGATGACATGGGACAAACAATTTCAAATATGACATTATTTTATTTCAAAAAAACCTAAGAACTAGTGTTATGATGATGATCATTATGACATTATGACATTATTTTATTTTATTTTTATCCTCATGATGATAATGATCATAGGGATAATGATGATGAGGAGGAGGAGCATGATGAAGATAATGATGATGGTGATGATGATGTTGATGAGGATGATGATGATTATCATCACCATGAGGATGACAATGATGATGATGAATGTGATGATGTGTGATGATGATGACGATGATGATGTTGATGAATATGAAGATGATGATGGTGATGATGATGAGGAGGAGGATGATGATGATGTTGATGACGATGATGATGATGATGATGATGGTTATCAACATCATGAGGATGACGATGATGATGATGACGATAATGATGAAGATGATAATGACGTTGATGGTGATGACGACGATGATGATGACGATGATCATGAGGATGAAGATGATGATGATGACGATGATGATGAAGATGATGATGATGGCGATGATGATGTTGATGATGATTATCATTATCATGAGGATGAAGATGATGATAATGGAGATAATGATGAATATGATGATGATGGTGATGATGATGGTGATGATCATGATCATGATCATGGGGATGACGATGATGATGATGAGGATGATGATGAAGATGATGATGATAGTGATGATGATTATCATCATCATGAGGATGACGATGATAATGATGATGATGATGATCATGTTGATGATGATTATGATGTTGATGACGATGATGACAATGATGATGATAATGATGATGATGTTGATGATGATGATTATCATCATCATGAGGATGACAATGATGATGATGACAATGATGATGGAGGTGATGACGATGGTGATGATGATTATCATGATGATGATGATGATGATGATGATGATGATCACGATGATTCTCTTGATGATGATGATGATGATGATGTTCATGATGATAATGTTCATGATAATGATGATCATGATCATGATGACGCACTTGATGATGATGATGATGATGATGATAATGATGACGACGATGATAATGATGATGATGATGATGATTTTGATGATGATTATGATGATGATGTTGATGATGATGATGACCATAGCCTTATGATGATGACAACAATGATGATGAAGATGATGACGTGTGATGATAACGACAATGATGATGAAGACGATGATGATGACCATAGCCTTATGATGATGATGACAATGATGATGAAGATGATGACATGTGATGATAACGACGATGATGATGAACACGATGATGATGATGACGACGATGAAGATGACAATGATGATTTTGATGATGACGACGACAATGATGATGATGATGATGATGACAATGATGACAATGATGATGTTCATGACATGGGACAAACAATTTCAAATATGAAATTATTTTATTTCAAAAAAACCTACGAACTAGTGTCAAAAATCCAACTACACGCCCATCGAAAAACCCCACAAACTAGTTCCCCACATCCAATACATAGCCATCGAATATCCTACGTGTAAGCATCGAATATCCTACACATAACTGTCAAATATCCTACACATAATTATCGAATATCCGATGCCCTAGTGTCAAAAATCAAACGACATAGATGCCGAAAAACCTACACCCTAGTGTTAGAAATTTGATGGTGCTAAAATACTTCAAAATGATCAGTACTTTTCATCATTGTTGTCCGACACATCCATATGATACGTCGGATGTCATCAGATTTCAGGTTCAAATCCTGTTGTGCATTATCCTATATATTTGTTGCACCCAATCATCCATCCCTATTATATATCTCCCTCTCCCATCCCCCCTATATCACTTATGCCCCCCATCCCTCTCTCCCACTTATATTTCTCCTCCCTTCATTCCCCCTTTCATATCTCTCCCCTACCCATCCCTCCCTTCCCCTTATATTTCTCCTTCCTTCATCCCCCCCATATCTCTCCCCTACCCATATGTCCCTCCCATGATTCCCTATACACATTTTTCTCCCTCCTTTGACTACCCTCCCTCTTTTAGCTTAATCAATGTAATGTTAATTTCCCCTATGTCATATGCACTACATCACATATGCGCTGTATCGCATGTGCGCTATGGTAATCATGTTTAATATAGAAACCATTAGGGGTAAATCATTGTAACCATAATGCATATGTGTGTTAAAATGAACATGTGTTATATCGCATATGCGATATGTATTTTATAAAAAAATGTTGGGTTCCAGGTCGTGGGTCAGAATTACTATGGGAAAAGACATAATTCCTGTTAACCCGTGCACAGAGAACTGTTCAACCTGTAATTTTATCATTTATTACACAAACCCATAAGTATTTTACAAGTTTGGGTGGATTTCAATGGGGAATCTACGTAATAGAGGCTGGAAACCAGTGAGAAAGGTGCTTACACCGGAAGAAGATGAAAAAGAAAGAAAAGAAGAGGGAAGAATTAATAAATTGACAACATTCAATCAATGAGAAAATACTTCCAATTCCCACTCAACTAGAAAATAAAATGTTGGATACCCCAGAGGAAGAGTCAAAGAGGAGGAATTTGATAGTGGACAATGCCATACATTCTCCAGTGACCCACATTTCAATCTTGAGTTCATTGGATGGAACACCATACTTTGCATCAAATACTTACGCCTCAACATCTCGGGGAAAAGCACAGATACCTGACGTAGAAGTTTAGGAGGATAAAGAATCGTTAATAAGAGCTGGTTATGGGGAAGATGAAAATATTGGTGCATTATTAAGTGGACAATTTTGTGAAGAGTTCAATCATTATGTTCTTGATGATAAAATTGTGGCTCCACAACAACCATGCGAGGTGGTTCAATATCCTAATCGAATTTGTCAGCCTGTAGTGGGTGTAAACGTCACTCCAGCATTTCAAACAACAAAAAAGCTCGCATCAACACTAAAGAGAACTCCTAAACACATACAAGTGGAAGAGAGTGAATTGAATTCCATGGAAGGTAAGGTTCCTAAACGCACTTTCCTTCGTCATTGTTCTCAAATAATGAAACAATATTTTGATAAAAAATATGAAGTTGATAAATGTAAATTTTTTTCAGCTTTGATTAAATCTAGGAGTATGGAAATTATTAGAAGAAATTTACACATAAAAAAATCGAAGAATATCGAATCAAGTAATCACATTGTGAAATATCTTGCTGCTGCATTCACATCCAATCCATTTATTTGTTCATTCCTGAACTTCTAAGTTTATTAGTGTTTCCGCAATTATCTTTCCGCAATGATCCTTCTGCAATGATCTTTTCAAAATTTATCTCTCTCCAATGATCATTCCGCAATGATCATTCTGCAAATATCCTTCTGCAATTATCTTTTTGAAATTTATCTTTCTGCAATGATCATTCCACAAATAGTCTTATGTATTGATCATTCTACAAACAACCTTCCACAATAATCCTTCCGCAATTGCATATTGCGGATTGTGGGTTGCCTTTCCATTTTTTTGAATTAACCTTCCACATTTATCCTTCCACAATTGTGGGTTTCCTTTTAACTTCAAAAAAAAACCTTCCGCATTTATCCTTCCACAATTGTGGATTGTGGATTGTGGGTTTCCTTTTATATTTTTCAAAAAGTAACCTTCTGCATTTAACCTTCTGCAATTGCATATTGTGGATTTTCTTTTAACTTTTTCAAAAAACCTTCCACAATGATCCTTTTGCAATTGCATATTGCGGGTTGTCTTTTAAATTTTTCGAATTAGGATTCCGCAAACCGTCTTTCCACACTTAGATGTTTGTTGGTTAAGAGCTTGTAGTTTATTTTTAAACTATTGTGGATGCCATTGAATGGTCTTACAACCACATTGTTCTGAATCATATTTTTTTATATTTGATATGATTTAAATTTGTGATTCTTGCTACTACCCATAGAGTCTTTGAGATATTTGAGAAGAAATATTTAGTCCTATGTTCAACAATTGAAATCATGGTTATGAAGTAATTGTAAGCATTTCTAGTGAGAATCATTTTTAGATCTGAATGTTTATGTTTAGAGACTCTCAATTTCCATATGGGATGGACTTATTGTCGTGCGTTGGTGTTTGGAAAGATTCATTGTTTAAGAGGATATATGGGTGTTTTAATTAGAAAAATGTATCTTTGATTATAATTTTGACTAATAGTGTAATATTTGATTGGATACTCGTGGATTGTTGATCGATTTGTTGAATACATTATGGATATCACAGTTGGTTGTATTGCATATCTATATTTATAATTTTCATAAGTAGATTATTCTTAGATATTTAAATCAAATCCAAATGATCCCGATCCATCATTCTAAATATGTAAGATTTGGATTCATAACAAATTTCTTTTAATAGGTTGTATTTAATATATATATTAAAATTTGTAAGGCCTTTCGACTCTCGACCAGATTCTATAATAAAAATTGATTTGTTTAAAACAATAATTTTTATCTTTTGGATTAACCTAGTGAGAATAGCTTTGATGAGAATAATTTGCAGACATTAAATAAATTAAATGAATCTAGTGTACATATTCAAATACAAAATAAGAATAAAAATGATTATGCTCATAATTTACTAAATATTACAATAGTACCCATTACTAACAATCTTTGATTCGGGTATGGATGCCCGATCAGAGATGCATAAATAATAAATCTAACATTGTACAAACATGATTAAAATACATAGCATAGATGTTTCTCATATATAGATGCATAAAACATGTTTATTTGCATGTGCTTAGTGTTTCTTTAATTCATCGTATAATTTATATATGCTTTTTGTGCACTAATTCATGTTACTTAATTTAATGGTTTTTTTGTTAAATATAGTTATTGGTTTGCATCACTTGTAGATGGTTGTCATATAAATAAATCCATAAAGAAGATATAAATTATTGGAGGAGAGAAATTCCTCATCTCATGTGTGAAATGCAGAAGCATCTAACTTCAGCATTTTTCAATGCACAGGAACACTAACTCATACACCAAGTTAAGGAGATTGAATTGTGTGGACCTGTGCACTCAAGGTCCATGTGGATGGTTGAGAGGTACTTCAAATTTATGAAGGGTTTGTTTAGACAATGAGCACGTGTTGAGGGTTTTATGATGGAGGGATATATGGTATACCAAAACATGTTGTATGTTAGTGAATATCTTCCTAATTTAGCTTCAAATCTCAATTTACATTGCATTTTTTATCCAAAATCCAATAACAATTTTGAAGGAGAGTACCTGAAGGGGAAAGGTATATCGAGGAAGGTGAAATGAAATTATTAGCTAGTGGAAATTAATTAATATAATACATTTGATTGTTGACTTTTATGTATATATATCATACATATTCTAATTGCATATTCAGTTTATTGCATCAATTAAGACTGTATACGTTTTAAGATAATTTACATCTGTCTTGAATTTTAATTTTTATTGTCATCAAGCAGTTGGTCGAGAGTGGGATGAAATTCATTTATACATCACAAATAATCTTTTCTGTATGAAGGTATGGATTGAACGATGCAAACAATCGAGTCATGGAATATCATGGGAAGGTGTGGCTTCATTGGTTAAAGAAGAACATAGCAATGGAGATACCAATCTTACACAAAGGGAAATAAATTTAGCATATGGTTTAAAAGATAAGCAGGTAAGCATATTAAGTGACCACTCTAACTCATTTTTTTTCAAATTACATATTGATGTATACATTGTTTTTTTCCCTGTCTGGTTGCATAAACATGCACTTAATCACACATATTGAATAATTATGTAATTTTTTCGTGTATGTCTTGTTTTAGGTAAAACCCCATAAGGCTATGGTATGCAATGGTTGTAGATATCGCATCAAAAAGTTGGATGAAACAAAGAAAACATCATATTGTGGGATATATGTAGTCTTTGAGGTGACCAATGTTTCATCTAGAAGTGACAGACATCCAAAAATCTCAAAAAATCAATACTATGGGTATCTGGAAGATATTCTTTAGTGCAACTTTAAATCCTTCAAGGTAGTTCTGTTCATTTTCAAATGGTACAGGTTAGGATTGAATCAATGTGATCGTGATAGAACTATTACTGAACCTGATAATGGATTTAGTATGGTAAATACAGGTTTTTTTGAGCTAGGAACGGAGCCCTGTGTTCTTCCAAGACAATGTGAACATGTATTTTACTCTGAGGTTCTAGGTAAAGCAAGTTGGTCATTTGTTGTGAGACATGATCCAAGCGGAAGGATGGTAAAGTATAATCTAGAAGAAGGTAATGAAGAGGGTATGGAAGAAGAAGACGATGATAAATATCATGATCAACATGAGTTAGATGATCACGATGATCCAGAAGAAGGTTCCCAAGAAGTAGTTGAATTAGATGATGTAGCAAAAAATCCCCATGAAGATGATATCGACGATGACATGATGATCGTAACTGACCTACATGACAATGATGATATGGCCAATCCGTACAATGTTGAATTTGGATCTGATGATACAGATGATGACTTGGATGATGACTTGGATTAAGAATATGATTAAGTCTATTGAATTATACAAGGAATGCAGTAATTTATCTACCCTATATATTTTGGTTGAATCTTGCGATATAAATATTGAATTTTATTGGTACTCAAAATTCAATAATTTAATTGGAAATATTATCTCATCTTATTTGTTTTAAAAATATTAACTAACATTAATGAGATCATATTACAGATAGTAGAAAACATGAGGCTAAAATAATCCATGGCAAGTATCCAAATATTTGACTATTGTTATATAATTTGATTTGCAAAAGAAATTAATTTCATCAAATTGAAGATACAAATCTATAATTCATTTTTATTGTATTTGAATATATCACGATCATTTTGGATTTGCATATATATTATTCCAACAGATTTTATAGTGGGACAGTTTGGGCATATGATACACAAGAGAATAAATGTAGGTGCAGAGAAAGCAATATTTATTTTTGTGAACAATGTGCTTCCACCTACTAGTAAGTTAACTCTTATCAATTTTAATTTGATGTTCAATGTCTTTGCAGCTAATGTTGGGAATTTTATTTTTCAATACTTAAATCCACCGTCTTCATCATCATCATCATCATCATCATCATCATAATCGTCGTCATCATCATCATCATCATCATCATCATCATCATCATCATCATCGTCGTCGTCGTCGTCGTCATCATCATCATCATCATCATTATCGTCATAATTAACATCATCATAATCATTGTGAATTTCATAATCATCATCAACTTCATCGTCATCTTCATCGTGTTACTTCATGGGGCCAATGATGAAAATTTGTATATATGTGTTGGCTTGGTGTGAAATTTGGCATGGTTAGACTAGACACATGGAGTGATGGTGTGGGAGGGTTTCCAAACTCAATAATCGTCATAATCATGACCATCATCATCATCATCATCATCAACAACAACATCATCGTCATCATCAACAACAACATCATCGTCATCATCAACATCATCATCATCGTCATCGTCGTTGTCGTCATCAACACCATAATCATCATCATCATCATCATCGTCATCGTCGTCGTCGTCGTCGTCGTCGTCATCATCATCATCATCATCATCATTGTCATCATCATCATCATCAAATTCATCATCAAACATGACTATCACTAACAAATCGAGCAACAAAAACCATACATAAAGATTAATTAATGTGCTACATGGGGCCAATGATGAGTTTTTTTATATATGTGTCATCTTGGTGTGAATTTTGGCATGGTTAGACTAGACACGTGCATTGATGGCGTGGGAAGGTTTCCAAACTCAAACATCATCTTCATCAACATCATAATCATCATCATCATCATCGTCATCATCAACATCATCATCATCATCGTCATCGTCGTTGTCATCATCTTCATCATTTCATATGAGATCAACATGGTGATCATCATCATCGTTGTCGTCGAATTCTTCATGTCTTGGGACACCATCATCGTCATCACCATATTCATCATAATATTAATCATCATCATCATCATCATCATATTCATCATCATCTTTGTCATCACCCTCTTCGTTGTCAACATCTTCATCATCATCAATTTCATCTTCATCATCATCATCATCACCACCATCATCATTGTCACCGTGACAATGTTGTGTTTGTGAGGGATTCATGATGAACTTCATTCATGTGTCACATGGATAATTTTCCTTAAGGGGTGCCCAAATATTCTTGGTTTGATTTTCCATATTGATCCATAGTACTTGGTTTTTTATACATATTGATGTGGTGTTTGGAGGATCTTAAAATGAGGGCTTTTTTATACATATTTTCCATTACATCAACTACCAAATACTTACCTTTACCAAAACTTTTATTATTACCCAAGTTTCACTTACCATTACATCAACTACCAAAGACTTACCTTTACCCAAAGTTTTATTATTACCCAAGTGTTACGTGGAATTTATAAAGTAACATGGGATAAAAAATTTAGTGGGTCTATCGTCCCCTTTTCAAGGCGTATATCATGGTCAACTTACTAACACTCATACCCAAACCTTCACTGTCCATGAAGCTTACAAGGAGAAGATTGCGGTCTTTTTGCATTACGCGTTGACATGAAAAATGACAATGTTATAAATAGACAAGGTTATATTTTTATGTTGATGTTTGGAAGCTTCTGCACCTACAATCTGCAATTTTTATTTCTCCACATGATTTGTGTATTTCTTGCTGCATGTGATTTCTCTGACAGGTATTCATGGCTTTAGTATGGGTATATGTGATTTCTGTTGACTGTATTCATAGTGTTCTCTGAAATTTCTCTTCATGGGTTGTCTGCAATTTGTCTTCATGGGATGCTAATGGATTTACTGCACCTTCAATAGGGTTGTATGCAATGTCTTCGCCATGTATGTAGGTTAATTGTAAGTAGGTTTATAAAAAACAAATTTTAATTTAGTATGGTCGGAATTGAAATGTTAACCCCATGGTCTGGAATGAGCAACGTTATAATGGTATGGTCTAGTTCATAATGGTATAGAATGAGCAATGTTAACCCCATATTGACCTCCAAAATGTAATAACAACCTTGTTAGGGCTTTATCTGACCCTTTATGACCTTGACTGTGCAATGACATCACTATTCAAGGATTGATCCAATATTCAGTGACTTCAACTATGCATCGACTTCTCTTCTAAAACCTTGAACTAACCCACGATGGATTCAACATGTACAACGATGGACCTGATGGCCTCAACTAAGCAACGAAAACCTTACATACGGTTAGATTTGACCTTCATTGACCTCAATTTGAACAATGTTAGTCCTGGTGAGGCTTGGTTTTATCTTCGGTAGCCATGATCACTGACCCAATATCCCTACTAGAGATATTTTTATCATAATGACTTTATCCGTAGTCTAAGAAGTCCTTGTCATGGCTTAAACAAACTTTTGGTTTCAAAGAACCCTCAGTGGCCTATACTATGTACCTGCAACCCTGCTTAGGGTCTTGTCCAACCCTCGGCAGTCTCATTTGGTGTCACAACAGACTCTCAACAACCCTTGAAGATTCGCAACAGACCTCTTTAGGGCTATGTCAGACCTCGACAGCCCTAATAGAAGTCTCGACATCCCTATTTCAGGCTTTATCAAAACTCAACAGCTTTCTAGGGATCTCAACAACTCTTATTTGGTGACTCGTTGGCCTATTTAGGGCTTAGTAAAAATTTGGTGGCCATTCAATGAGAAAACACCAGACTTCTAGGGTTTGATTGCATATTGGTGAGGTCCTCAACACTGGAATTGCACATGTATTGACTGCATGTACTATCCAATGGGGTCGCTGATACAAATACCATGGGTCGTATAAATTATTAATGTCTATATGGGAAAGTAACATTTAGGTTCCAAGTGATTGTTGAGGAAATTCATTCCTTAGCAACCAAAGGTTCATAGACTCAATTCTAGTTAAGTAAAATTTTGAATACTTGGTTTAAATTCCCAACTATATTAGTAACAAAAATATGAATGTTTGCTAATGAGATTCAAATTTTGGTGTTTTGGAAGGGAGTCATGAAGTAAGGAATTCATCTTGTGACCTATCTTCTTAAAGGATGGGACTTAATTAAGCATATATAGGTCATGATGTTTCCCAAATGTTTTATGCACATTTAAAATGTAATATAACTTTGCTTAGCTAATAAAATTTTCTTTGTTTTGGAATATATATATATATATATAACCCATGGATACTTTCCCACAATAGTGGATAGTGTTTATAGTGCACCCCTTGCCCTTAAACCTAGTTGAGTGACCCATCAAGGATTGTTGTAAGTTAGTTATATATGTGTGTGAAACAAAAAAAGTTAAAGTGAATTTTTTTCATTTCAATTTACTAATATTTAAAAAAACACATTTAAAGAAAAAGAAGTTTATATATATATATAACCCATGGATACTTTCCCACAATAGTGGATAGTGTTTATAGTGCACCCCTTGCCCTTAAACCTAGTTGAGTGACCCATCAAGGATTGTTGTAAGTTAGTTATATATGTGTGTGAAACAAAAAAAGTTAAAGTGAATTTTTTTCATTTCAATTTACTAATATTTAAAAAAACACATTTAAAGAAAAAGAAGTTTTTAACCGTGTTTTTACAAGGTACAAATAGTAATTAATGGTTATTAGTTAATGAGTTAGAGGTTAGTAGGTTTGATATAAAATTAGAGGGTTTAGTGGCTTAGTGTGTTGGAAATCTATTGGTTAGTAGGTTAGTGTGTTAGTATTCAAATGGTTAATGGGTTAGAAGATTATCAATTTAGTAATTAGAGAGTTAGCAGTCCAATGATTAATATGTTATTTGGTTATTGGGTTAGTCACTAAATATTTTAGTGGGCTATTTGTTTGTTGATAACTAGGTCAATGGTTAGCTTTTTAGTGAATTTGGGTGTTATCCATTAGTGTGGTAGTGGATGAGATGTTTAATGGTTATAGTGGTAATATATCATTGGTTTATTGGATTAGTGGGTTATGCATTAGGGGTAGTGGTTTAATGAGAGAGTGGATATTGTGTTAATAGGTTATATGGTTAGTCAATTGTTTAGTGTATTGGTGGGTTATCTGATGGGGGTTATTAGTTTAGTGATGAGTGGGGTAGTGAATTAGAAGGTGGGGGTTTATAGTTTTATTAATTAGGGGTGAGTGCTCAATGTGTTAATGATTAGTGAGTTAGGAGTTCCTGGATTAATGTGTTATAGTGGGTTAGTGGGTTAATGGGCTTGAAAAAATTAGTGGGTTAGTGGGTTAATGGACTTGAAAAAAAATTAGTGGGTTAATAGGTTAGGGGTTAATTATTAGTGGATTAGGGGCTAGTGATTGTTGGGTTAGGCGATTAGTAATCAACGCATTAGATGATTATATACTAGTGCTATAGTTACAAGTTATTAATTAGTGCTTAGTGGGATAGGTGTTCGGGAGTAGGAGTTAGTGGGATACTAGGTTAGTAGGTTAGGATTTAGGGGTTAGTAGATTACATATTAGTGGGTAAAATGTTAGTGGGATAAGGAGTCTAGGATTGGTATGCGATGGTTAGTGTGATATATGGCTATTTGAATTTTGTAAGAGTTGTTTAATATTTAGAAGTTATGATTCAATGGGTTAGCTCACAACAAGATTTCAATCCAAAATTCGACAAAAAAATCCGATGACTTCCGACAAAAAGTACTGTTTTGTCGTATTTCAATTTGAAATTTTGAATTTTGATTCATTTTTTCTTAATTGTAGAATTAGTTGTCGAATTTTTTACTTACATTTCGATGGTGGCATTTCACGTCAATTACGACCTATACCATCGCATACCTACAAAGACAATAATATTGACATAGAAAATTATATCATCAAAATCTAATATTTGGAAATACCGTCACAAACTAGAATGATAAACAAAGAAAATAAGATTGGCATAGAAACCGCTATCATCAAACTCTAATATCTTGAATAGTTGAAGGTTTAATGAATGTATGCTACACAAATTATGGTAGTTAAAACAATTATTTCTCAATCCATGTATCAATGGGGCCATGGTCCAGTAGTGAAGATGATGGCATATCATGCCACCAATTAAGATTCAATTTTCCCCAAGACACGAATAAGTTGTTGGGGCCAGCTACAAGTCCATGTTGCATATTGGAAATTCCAACCCCTATGAAGGAGACTTCGTCGGATTTCCAATATCTATGTAGTGAAATTTGTCACATTGGATATCCATTAAATCCGACATATATTATATACTACTGATGACTTCAATTCATGGGTTATATGACTTTAGGCATGTCTACATGGAGCACAATAAGAGTGCAGACCGTTTATCTAAGGAAGCATTGAATATGAAGGCTAGCCTCCTCTCCTTCTCATAACTTTTAGAAGGATAAATCATTAAGGAAGGGATGATACAACTCTTTTAAGATATTTTTTATTTATGTGGCATAGTCTTTTTTGGTTCTTTCGACTATGGGATACATTCGCATCTTTCTTTTTTTAGCTGGGGATATAGATTTTGTTTTCATCCCCCAGGGGTGTGTTTTCTCAACCCTCAATGCCTCCTTGGATAAGTTATTTGGACTCCTTATGTTCTCCCTGTGGTATTTCTACTTCATTCATATTGGTATTGAGGGTTCTGTCTCTCCCCTTTGGAAATTTTTTGATACTTATCTCCACTCGCATCTGGAATGACTTATTGTCAAGACTATGTACAAGTTACCTTTGATTCACAATTGAATATCAAGGAACACCTATTTTTATTTTGAAAAAAAATTTCAAAATCTTAGCAAATGATTTTATTATATATATTGAGATCCGTAAACTGGGTCTTTAATATTTTCGGTGATGAAACAAAATAAATTAAAAAATATACACCTACAAATTTTGTCAAAAGTGTAGTTTGTATTTTGAGATAAATTGGCTGAAGCATTAGCTATGGAACCACTTGATATCTATCTCATGTTAAAGGACTATGTGATGAACTGAGTTACTAGGGAATTATTGATAGTATTCAAGATAATGATATCACTATTATGTCATGATTATAAGTCTATCCAAGTTTTTGTTGGTATTTTTCTCTTATTTGACATGTTTTTTATGACCATGGTGCAGGTAGAACCAGACAGGTATTTGTCATACCTGTCTTCCTCGAGTGAGGAGAGTTTAGGAAGGCTAGAGGAAAGTGAGACATCCAATAGGTCTACATGGGCTAGATCAACTTGATGTCAGAAGATGAGAAGATGAGAATGGATTAACAAAGCTTGTCAAAGTGATGCTTCTCCATGGCACCAGTTTCAAGTTTTCTAAGTTCTTAAGAAGGTTCAGTTTCCTACACTCATCAAGATAAATATCCTAGTACAAACTCAACATATCATAAATGAGGTATTTTCTGGGATTGCACTAAAGGACAAAGGTAAAATAACAAGTATGAATTGCTTACTTAAATGGTTACATTGGTGGTATGATTTCACTTAATCTATTTTGGATACCGATTTTAGGTTAGGTTAGTTTCATTAGGAATATGTCTGTGCATTGCATTTGACGTCTTCACACTATCTAGTTAGTTTTCATTGTACTTATTTTGTTTCCCTCATTTTGTGAACAAGGCAGGATCGAAGTGTTTGCCTCTGGATGCTTTTAATCTCTTGGCATTTGATATATGTGTAGGTCTATAGGTACCAACAAATTCACAGGTTCTTGATCACTCCCAGAAAGAGAACTCATCCCACAGTTGGAGCAAGTGTTACACTACACTTGTACCCAACGCACCTTCAGGTGTGCCCCAGGGAAAGAGGGCCAAATTTTTCGGCAAGGAGGGGTGTTATTGAGCGATGGCGATCATGAATGGACCCTTTGGTCCACCTTTATTGGTGCTATGGCTTAATGGAATTGTTGACTACCATTTTAAAGAGGTTTTTAACCTCAGGGTTGGTGTCTGGCCCCCCTAAAGGTTGACTACTGGGTCTCATGGCTCCTTTCCTTTCTTATGCACTCTGGTGGCATCTGCTTCAGCCATGAGACACTAGTATTCAATCATAGGCACTTCATACACCCTCTTGGCCCTTCAGTGAGTGGGTTCTTCCTCTCCCTGGACTTCTTTCCTCAGAGGAAGGAATCCTCCATGCCAGGTCATTTTCGTGCTTTGAGGAGGGTGTTGAGGGATTTTACAGTATTCGATGGGTTATATGGGGCATAACGCCCTCCCTACATACTACTATGGCCTTTTGTTCGAAGCGATTCTCTTATTTGATCGTGTTTTGGCACTTGGGGATGCAAATACCCTAGGTAGCCTACCTTAGTCTATATTTTATTATTATTTTCTTTTAATTTTAAGTTGACATTTAATAATTACAAATTTACTTGTTTTAAGGCATGTCGACCTGCATTTTATTTGTAAAAGTGAGTGTGAGATCATATAAATAGATCTCCTCACTTTCATTTTTTAAACCAAAACTGATGGGATAAATCACTATGCACTTGTTTTACCCTTCTTAGGGTTTTATCTGGATGAATGTGCTCCTTTTGAGGAAGTTTTATGGTTAATGCAAGCTATTTTTCTAGTAAATTCTTTGGTGAATCTCTGCTTTGGCGATGATTCGATTTGTTGGATGAACACAAGCATAAGGAGGTCAGGCTTCTTACCTTTTTGTTTGGATGTTGGTCGATGTGCATGTCTGAGTCTTAGTGGTAGCCTTAGAGTTGCACTTTTCCCTAGGATAGGCCATTACCTTCCTTCTTGTCACCTTAGCAAACAACGACACGTCTCCTTATGAGGTTGCCCTAGGGTTTCTCCTTAGTTTTTCTAGGCTAGTTGCTTAACCTAGGACCCTTCCCCACTAGGTTAGCCTTTCTCCTTAGAATCCATAGGTTGGGTAGGGCTTGTGTTAGGGTAGGGTTTCCCTTGGCTCTTGCACCATTTCCATTTTCAAAACCTAGCTTCTGGGGTTAGTTCTAGGTCGGTTTTAGGTCTGCAAAATTTATAAAAAAACTCATAAAATGAAATGAGCAATTAACATGTGCAAACACCCAATCTGAATTTACAACAGAGATTTCCTTCAAGATTCAAAGTGACATCAAGTACTAGGGAGGGTTTTTAGCCTCTACCCTAAATTATTCTCATTATGCAAACCCTCTACATAGATTGTTTCCAGTAGCAAATACAATTGCAACTCTAGCAAAAACCCTAATCATCCATGAGAAAGAAAGGAAAAGGATTAAAATCTCACATTTTCTTGCCCCTTTACTTCTTCCTCCCAACAGATTTGAAACTAAGCTTAGAGGAGATTATTCAAGAATCCAACCACCACTAGACAAATTAGACGGTTGTTCTCTTTATAGAGCTTGAGATTAACCTCAATTATAATAAAATAATCATACATGAATCCTATATCCAATTTTTCTTCCAAAAACGAGAATACGAAATTACATAAGATAACTAAATCTCCTCAAGAAAGGGAGCACTCCTATTTTAGGGGCTTCTTTGGCCTTGGAGAATGTGCCAAAGTCTTATTGTTGCAAAATGCCTCCTTGCCTTCCTAACATTGAACAAGGTATAACCTCTAATTGTGATAGTTTTTATGTTGATCATCCTTGTTTGAACAGTCCCTTCCTTCGATAGTTCGGGCCCTAAAATTCCGCGCCCTAAAATTTTGGGCCCTAAAATTCTGCGCTCTAAAATCCCGAGCGCTAAAATTTTGTGCCTAAAATCCCGAGCCCTAAAATTTTGCGCCTAAAATATCAACCCTAAAATTTCGCGTCGTAAAATTCTGTGCCAAAAATTTCGTGCCCTAAACGTTTGCACCCTCAAATTTAGGGCCCTCCCTAAAAGCTTGGTCGTCCTCATAATTGATCTATCTATATATAACTAATGTTGTCATAAATACTTGCATGAATGAATGACACATGTTACTTGTATTGTTGCTTTAGATTATTGTGATAAATTATTTTTTGTGAATATCTTCATATCACTATTACTAGTTGTACATGTGGGCTTTAATTACATAGTAAATATGTAATACGTGTATTTTTGCTAATTCCTACATATTGCACTTGTTATTGGCTTATTGTAACAAATTAGCTATGCAATTTGTTTATCCTTGGATGAGTGAACTCGTATTATTCACATCCTCTTATATCTTTTTTCCAATATATGGAAAGGTGGATCGACATAGCCAAATTTTTTCTCTAGTTTGAAACCAACGAATTCCCCAGAAAACCATTTGAGACAAATATTCCATGTAATTTTTGTTCTAAAGCCATTTTTTCAAAGTTGACTTATTTATTAAAATAACACTCCTTCCCATACCACTTGCATGTCTTTCCTCTTCTTAATTGATTTCCTTCAATCTTGTTCCCCTCTCTCTTTTTTGTTATGAGTACTTCCCTACTTCCTTAAAAGAACTGGTTGGTTGTGTTAAGCCACATGCATCACTCTTAAATTTCAAGGACCTCGATGCTCAATATAGATTAGCTACATTAATAGTCTTTGATGGTGGTATTTTTTGAACCCCTCTCTGATTTTGGGTTTTGTATAGATTTCCTTCAAGATCTTTCCCCCCACCTCCATACATTGCATGCAAACTCTAAGGAATACACTTACACCTTGTCACATCCAATTAATTCCCTATATAAGATGAGGAGAACTTTTTTCATTTTATTTGGATGTAGATAAGATTTCATGTTTAGGGAGAATATTGTTCTGTTGTCCGCTTCCCACCCTTTTACTTTAGTTATCCCCCTCTCTTATATATTTGAGGGGAAGGATTCAGTTCCACAATACCCTAGTCCATAGAGAAGATATTTTATATTTCATCCAAAGTGAGATCCTTCAAAAATTAGAAAAATGTAAATTGGCCCCATTCCCTCTAATATTGACTCTACCAAATAATTGACGATCTCTTCTTCCGCTTCAAAATTTTGAATACCTTTCTCTATGCCTAAAAGCTTGGTTACTCATAGTTGCACGTAATGTTTATCATTGCCAATCCATCATAGTTTTGATTGGAGCAACAAAGCCTCTCTCACTTACCCCTAGTCAAGACTCTTTCCTATATACTAAAACTAAGACTAAAGCTATATTTTACATCATACATAGAATACAACACTTTTCTTAATAATTTTAAATTAACTAAAACAAAAGCTATATTTTACTTCATTGAACATAGAATACAACACTTTTCTTAATAATTTTAATTTTTTTTGAGAATTTTAATATTAGTTATAAGATTAGTTCACATAATTGTTAATTTTAATATTAGTTATAAGATTAGTTCACCTTGTATTACTTTATATTGTATTTAAATTATAAATTTGTTTTGGATTACTTTAATTTATTATTTTAAATTTCAAAAAATAACTATTAATTTTTTATTAAAAAATTTAACAATTTCTAATTATTTATGAACTTAAAATTATTAATATAAATAGATGTTTATATTTTTTATTATTTAATTCGATTATTTTGAATTTGAAAAAATAATCTCTTATTTAAACACGATAAAAAACAATCAAATGGTTAGTAAAAGACAACAGTTTTAAATTTAGATATCAAATAAGCTATGTAAACCACAACAATTTATTGTTCATTTTTTTTGAAAGACATTCCTATTACAAAGGAGCAATGACACTGTTAATTTATTGTTGAATTTTTCAAAATTTGAAGAAAACTTTTAAAAAAACATTCATTTACCTAATATATTAACGTGTAGTATGTTGTCCCAATCCTTGTGTTCATTAGAGTGTTTGCCCTATTAGTTTCGCATGCAATTGAATGTTTTCTAGTGTATGATATGTAACTTATCCATGTAGAATTTTCGTAATAAAATGGAGATATTAGAACAAAACATGGAACTAATATATTAGTGCATAGTATGTTGTCCCAATGTTTGTTATTTTTCAAAAGTCATTTCTTTTTATAAAAAAGAAATTCGTTACATCTTTAGAATATCCCAAACAGATAGGTAGTGAATCTCGATAACTATCTATGAGGTGGTAGATTAGCAAAAAACAAAAGCTACAATAATTTCAATGACTACAATCACTATGTACTGTATCAATCGAAATAGTATAAAATACTATCCAAAAAGCAATAACGACCAAAACTATCCCACAACTAGAAATAATAGATAAAACAAAAACCAAAAGTCTAGAGATGCCATTGTAGGAAAAATTTAGTCAAAGATCTTTACTGAAGAAGAAAACATCAACTCCCCCTCCATAAATTCAACAAGGAAAAGATGTCCCATATTGATCTGCAATGCCCCGTTGGAAAGTCCATCCGAGAGCTCATTATGTTCTTTATAGATATGATGACAATCGATACAAAGAAAGGAGTCCTTGAGAGCTTTGGTTCGAACACACCAATGCTCTAGCTCTAATACTCGCAAGTTGGCCACATTGTTGATCCAGTGAATGATAATCTTTGAATCCCCAAAGACCTTCAGTTGTGGTAGACCCAAAGTAGAGGCAATAAAAAGTAGTCCCCAATGTGCAAGTAACTCTACTCTGGTATTATTACTATTTCCACATCCTATCTTAGAGTGAAAGGAGTGAGTCTTACTGGTATGTAGAACCATTCCATCACCCCCTCTACCACATGCTGCATCACCATCAAAGAAACTCATGGCCACAATAACCTCAGGGGAAATCCCTATCCTTCGATGTGTTCTCACCATATCAGCCTCCATGAAATCAGAAATAAGTTGGATAAAACCCAACAAGAAGTTATGTACCTGAGGTCTAACATTACAAAAAATAACAGTGTTCCTGGATTTCCAGATAACCCAAGAGCAGAAAATAGGGAGGTACAAAGGTTTAATCCCCGACTTCAACCATCTTACCATAAAATCCTGAAAGGAAAATCCTTCCCAAGGGAAAGAAATGCCATAGTATTAGTAGCATCTTGTCTAACAACCTTTCCAAATATGCAGACCCTAAAAATGTGCTCCATCATTTCAGCCTCAGTAGCATAGAGATGATAGAAGTTAGGACCAATCCATCCTTTCTTCAGCAAATTATCCCAAGTGTTCACTTTGTCATTTATGCATAGCCAAGTAAAATAATTAATCTTCAGAGGTATCTTCCAAATCCATGGCTCCTTATGCCACCAACAATCCACTGAAATCAAATGTGTGTCAACAAGAAACTGATATGCTAGTTTAGTAGTAATTTGTCCTGACACAGCATTGAAATACCACACCATCCTATCCTTCGCTTCATACAATAGTATACCAATCGATGATAAAGAATAAGCATACATCTCCCATTCGCAATACCAATCGCCAGTAAGATCCAGGTCCTCAACCGAGAACCAATATGAACCATTAGTTTCTAAGTCACACCCATTTCTAGCCTGGTTGAGTGTATTAAAACCAAAGTCATGAATTTAATATAATAAATACCATGAGATGTTGTATGTATTCTCTAAACCAACCATAGATTCAATGCCTACTGCACAGACCTCCCATTACCAACCTTCCAGCAAAGTGACTTACTCACCCAACCAAAAACACGAACAAAACCATTCCAAATGACATAAGTATTTGCGACTAAGTGGTTGTCCAACCTTATCCAGACAACCAAGGATAACTTACAAAAATATTTAGACTATAATATCATATTCCAAATACCAATACCGTTCAACACCACCCACAAACTCTTCATCCTAAGGGATATAATGAACTAGTTGAGATTCTTGATTTTCCAACCCCCACAGATATAAGGTCTGGTAACAATGTCCCATTTCACCAAATGAGAAACAAGATTAGTGTCCAAAACTACCCACATGAAGTTGCACATGATATTTGTGATATCATTCATAATCGAACATGAGATCTTAATAAGTAACACCCAGTATACAAGAATACCACTCAAAACAAATTTAAGGAGGATGATCTTACCCCGCAATGTAAGAAATATGTAAGTCCAATTGCATAATCTCTTCTTAATTTTCTTCACCAACCATTTCCAAACCTTAACAAGATGATTCAATGGGTTCACCCAATAGCCCAGGTACTTAAAAACGACTTCAACCAGTTCCATTTTATAAGGAAACAATACCTTAATATCATCAGACAGGTTATTGTTCAGATTATTCGACAAAAAAGATGATTTATCAATACTGATAAACACACCTAAAGTTGCCATGAAAGTATCAATAATAGATCTAAAGCACCTCCATTCATCCAAATTCCCCTACCTAAATAAAACGACATCATCTACAAAAAGTAGGTGAGTGAGTGACAATGCTGAAGAAAAAACAATGCCTTTAATCCTTCCTTTTCTTCTTGCCTCAGATTTAACAAGCTTAGACCTTCCACAATCAACAGAATAAGTAATGGCGAAAGTGGAAATCCTTTCCTAAGACCCCATCTAGCGTTGAAAGAGGTCGAAGGTGTTCCATTGATGAGAACCACAAAGTTTGCTAATGTAATGCAACCCATAATCCAATTAACAGTTTCTAGGGTCAGTCCCACCTGCAACAAAATGAGTCTCAACAGAGTCCACTTGACCCTATCATACACCTTCACAAGATCCATATTAAGGATTAAAGCATCCAGGTTATGGATCTTGATGGAGTGAAGAAAATCCTGAGTGATACCCACAACTTCCATTATCTGTCGATTCTTGAGAAATTCAAACTATTCTTTATAAATCACATCTACCAATAAATTTTTCAACCTAATGGAGATAATTTTTGTGATAACCTTGTACACGAGGTTGCACAGTGAAATAGGTCGAAAGTATGCAAAAGACTCAGGTTTCTCACACTTAGGAATCAGTTTAAGATAGGTAGCATTAAGAGACATAGTAACAAACCTTCCCTCCGAGATTGTTCCACAGTATCCAGAAGATCACCAACCACCAGGTCGAAAAAGGACAAGAAAAATTCAACCATCCAACCGTCCAACCCTGGACTTTTTTCCTTGGAAAAGTACTTAATTACTATTTCAACTTCCTCAATAGTGACCTACGGTCCCACTTCCTCAACATTCTACAAATCAAAAAATGTAGGGAAGAGTTGAATTACCTACAATTTTTCCTGAATATGGGAGGAATCCCCCTCTTTAAAACTCGTGGAAAAAAAATCCACAGCAACCCCCTTCAGTGAAACATCATCAATGCACAGATTTCTCTCTGAGTCACGCAACTCCCAAGTTGCATTCATGTTACGTCAAGAATTGGAAAATTTTTGGAATAACTTTGAATTCGCGTCCCCTTGTTTGATCCAAACCGCTCGATTTTTTAGCCTCAAAGTTTCCACTTTAAAGGCCAGAGTATTCTCTTTGTGAGATTTCAGCTCCGAAACAAAGGTTTCCTCCTCCATAGAAAAAATACCAGTAGGGGCCAATAGAAACAACTCAACAATGGAAGTCTCAATCGATTCCAACTCAACACTTTGCACTTCTTTCATCTGACACTCATAGTCATAGACTAATCGTTTCCCCACATCCACACAATCCATAGAAATCAGATAGTGACCGGAGATCTCTGAAGGCCGAGTCCACACCCTATGTTGTGGTATCCAAGGAACCAACTGCTCCACAATAAGTAATATTTCTAGCCATTTTCCAATACCAGCATATTTGAAACTACCATTACGCCAAGTAGGTCCTAAATTTAGAGGAGAAATATCCACCAAATGTGATTCCAAGAGCATATTTTAGAAATACTCAGCTAAGGGATCATTTCTAGCAGCCATGCCCCAAACCTTAGCACAAGAGATAATGAATTTCAGATCACCTGCAACAATGATATTGCACAATTTAAAGAACCCCTTTGCCACAACCTAATCCCAGAATATTTCCCTCTCAAGATAAAAAGAATAAATATTTAAATAGTTCCAGATACATCAGACACCTATGAATATAGCTTTGAGTAATATACTTGACACATTAAGATAATCCTTGCATATGAAAACCAAGGGGTTCCACGCCAATAAAATACCGCTCGACAGCCCCACAGCATCACAAGCACATAATTCCCACCCCGGTCTGATCTGGGAAAAAGAAAACAACGCATGTTCCCTAGAGCACATCATCTCTTGCAAAAACACCATGTCCGGCCTAAGTTCATCCAACAATTTATTGATAGATATCATCTTGGGTTTCCCTCCAAACCCTCTGATGTTGAAAGAAGTTAAGCATATTAGGAAACCAAATGATAGGGTTCTTTTTCTCTAAGGTCCCTAGAAGGAGGAGAAGCAGACAAGGGTTTCCCGGCTCTGGAAGCCTCCTTGATACGAGTAGAAAGAGGGATATAATCCCCACCACCTAGAGAAGACCTATCACCCCAACAATGAGTGGAAAAATTCACTTTATGACCTCGTCTAATCACAACATTTTATTTCCTGATAGAGGATAGGGGTAGGTTAGAGGGAGACACTGGTGTGCAGTTTGAGAAGATGGCTAGAGCCTCAAGAAGTGACAGATATCTAAAATAAGGCTGTCCCATATGCCTTCAAGGGTTGAGATCCCTCTCCAAAACTAGAACATCATTGACAAGCCCCAGTGGTGGAAATTCATCATGATGAGTCACAAAGGGGTCCCCAACTTCCCCTCCACCCCCCTCAACAAGTACATAGTTAGGAGTAGCAGAAAAGTCCCCTGACCCTTCAACCCCAAGGGATATTTCGACAATCCCCCGAGAACCAGCAACAAGTCCCTCGCAAACCAGAACAGGAAAGGGTGGTGTAACAACGATGGACCCATCCCCCAGTAAAAAAATGGACAAGCAAGTATCAATTCATCCAACCTAGTCCAACTGCTCAATACCATCAATAACTTCAAAATCCTTCTTAGACAAGTCAACATAAACATAGTCAATAAGAGGGTCCAACTTACCAGTATCCCCAAGAGGTCGAATCAAAACATCAGTTGTGTCATTGTCATGTAGAAAATGGTCTCAAGCGAAGCCAAACTGGAGAAAGACCGTTTCAAATCCTTTCTAGCTTCCGACGCCTTAGGAGCATGTCTACCATGCCACAAAGGACATTTATCCCGCAGATGACTAGTCTGGTGACAACAATGACATCGAAATGGGACATGAAGGTAGTCAAGCCTCTGAATCCTCGAGTGAATGCCCCAAACCAATTCCAAATCAGCTGGTAAACCATCTGAAATGTCTATCTCAACCAACACCTTTGCCAAACACTTGTCATAGGAGTGAAACAACTGCTTGCCCAAATAAATGAAGCGACCAATGCAATTTGTGATTCCCTTGAGAGCATCCCACGACTAGAAGGGTAACTATAGGTTAGGAATAAGAACCCATAGGTGTCTCTTAAAAAAACTAGAATGCTCTGGGTTGAAATCAACCCACCACCGACACAACACTAGAGAACCCTTACCTATGAGCCACTGACCCTCCAAAATGCATGCATCATCTGCCTCTTCCAGAAACATAATGAAGTACCACTTTTTCACTAATCTACTTACCATTGGTGCATAATGCAACAACGGCTTCTAGTATTTAGCAATCCAGTTGACCCAACCCTCCTTATCCAATCAGCAGTACTCAATCCTACCCACAGAGAGACAACAATTTATCAATAATGTAGTCATTATCGAACACAAGTCGTTTGTGCGCCAATGAATTTTTATAAGCTCTGACCTTCAGCGATGATGAATCCAAACCATCGCCACCTCGACGTCCTCCTGCAAGGGCTGCATGGATGTAAGACACGACACCCAAACAGGACAACACCACCAAAACGAGGAGACGATGGAACCACTGCGGCCAAAAATCATGTGCACGCACCCAAATTCAACCCCAAATACTGACAGACGAAACCATGAGAGTTGTCTGGAAACCAGTCCTGCAAAGACGACCTAACACTAGAAAAACCTAAATCCTAACCACCAGAAAACTACCACCCAAAACCCGCAAACCCCAAAACCATCCATTACAACCAGAAAACACCGAAGCATACAACAAGACACAAGCGACAATCCCAAATCCTGCAAACCCAACAAACCCTAACCCCAACCACTGACTCCATCTCCCCTCCCCAACCTTATTTACGTTAACTACATGTTCGTTCTCCTAATGCTTGTGTTTATTAACGTGTGTGCCCTGTTAGTTTCACATGCAAGTAAATGATTATCTTTGTGTATGACTTTCGTTAATTAAATTGATTTGCAACAATAATTATTATGTATTATTTTTGTTGATATAATTCATTTGCACCCGTAATTATTAAGGGAAATATAACTTTAAGCTCTAACCGAAGTAAGAAACTTTGGTTTTTGGGTTTACAGGTCACTTAAAATGTGGTGCCATGTAATTACTTTTAATTGGGAAGAAAATAAAATATATCCACCTCTCTATAAATGTGAATGTTGTAATTGTGGTAGGATGTTTCTAATGTTATTACTTACCATTTAGAGTATAGATTTGGAATGTTATGTTTCTTGATGCTGTAGGTTTTCACATATTACCTAGAAGTTCTTGTAGTTCATCACTTTCTGGCTTGTGGGAACTCCAATGAAACATATTTTAAATAGATTTTACAGTACTTTATGTGTATTGTATACATATATATGTATGGTATGGTTTTCTGGTTCTATTATTGATGGTTTAGTTCGAGAAATCACTTCTTTGTCTGGGTATTTTTTATTATTATATGTAATTATATGAAATATGTATACTAACAAGTGGCTATGTGCTAGCACTACCTGTTGATGAATAAATTTGTAAGTTTGTAATGGACAAATGCATTAGAGTTTGTCATGACAAATTTAGGTTATTATGAACAATATCTTCTCTACTCGATGATTCTGTCAACGCTACAACTTTCTTTGACATGATTTGCTTAAGAAATTGGTTAAACTATGTGCCCACCTGCATTTATACATAATAATGTTCATATGCATTTTACTCGGTAAGTAAAACCTAGCATTACAGTTCAAAGCTATCCATTATTTGTTTGGATGCCTCCCACAAAGAAGGAAAGCACGAATAGATGGTCAGGCATCCGAAGTGATATTTAAAAGGAGGATGGGTGCACTCTAACTGGACCTTTTTGCTTGAGATTTACCAACTGGTTAAAGAAGGTGTTGATATTTATATCCCCATAATGTTCAGTCAATTCTTATATGAATAAAGACCAAGAGATAATAGAGTCATTTTAATAGTCACAAATCCATTGGTACCATACAAATTGATCAGCTTCTAAATATAAGGATTCAATAGTTACATTTTCCAAACTTGGAACATGGTGTAGATCGAAGAATTGCTCCATCTAAAAATCCATGTGATTGGAGCCTTGCCATGAAACTTTCTCATGTCAATATTGTGGATAAAGCAATTCCTTGGACCTGATTTGAACCCATGATGTTGTAGTGAATCGTCAACTTTTGAGGACCCAAACTTCCTACTCTCCAATTGTTTTTCAATTTTCTCAAGATGTGACTGGAATAAGTCCCATTTTTTCTCGTTATCCTCTTCTTGAGTAAATACATGAGGAATAAAGCTATGTTTTATATCCTTCATAAATTCCTTCAATTATTGAGGATCTTATTTTCTATCCATCCCGGGGAGATCCTCTTTACTAGCCATCTTATTTTCCAAATTAACTAATTCATCCATTTTTACATTTCCTTTAATCATATCTTCCAACCTTGACACTCTAAAAGATAGGTCTTCCATTTCATCGTATGTTGGGGATGAATCCTATGGGGGTTTGAGTGGAGTGTGATTTTTTCCACTTCATTTTGGTGGAATTTTGAACAATAAATATATATCACACCCTAGGGTTTAACCACAAATAGATCCTTCTACTCAAAGTTATTTAAATTCAAAATGACGTACCTTTTTCAAATCCTTATCAAAAGATTTTTTATGGTTGACTTGTAACTAAGGTAGAATTTGAATTTAAAATCCTTTGGCATTGAAAATTTTTCCTAGGATGCCCTAATGTGTCCTCTTTACAATGCCACATTTCTGACCTAATTTGTATGTGCCAATAAAAAATTATTGCAAATATTCTGAAACTTCTTGTTTTTAGCCTATCGAGAAGAGAGAACTTGTATTGTATGCCATGTGTCCAATATTATAGTTCTATAGATAAAAATCATACCAAAGATACCATGGTCCATCTTATTTCATATTCAACTGGACTCCCTCAATTTGGATCTTGGATGCATTAAATATGACCTTTTTCCCCAGCACACCTATTTTAGACTAGGTTTTGGACAAGTCAAAAACCCTAGATTCCTCTGCAAATATATCTAAAACTGTAATGGATCAAGATCTGAATTTCATACTAGATAAATATCGACCTATTTTAGAATTTGGTTTTTACCCTTGATATCTGAATCCTTGTATTAAAAAAAGTTGTAGCGAAAATTACAAGATAACTTTTTTTTGCAGAAACTAGTCCTAAGGAAAGAGCTCTGATACCAAATGTTATGAAACCAAGTCCCATAAATGGAATAAAAAGAGCACAAATAGACAAGAAGAGAGTAATACATTCCTTAATAGTGAATAAAAAATATAATTATAAATGCTCTTTAAGGGAGGAACCTCCTTACACAATGTACTGAGTACACAAGACAAGACAAGATACAATGATGAATAAAATGAGAATATCTCCTTCCTATATATAGGAGACAAAGGTGTACAATAACAACTAATAGACACACTAATAGACCCAAGCCAAGATAAATAATATGTAATGCAACACAATATACGGGGTAATGTGCCACACTATATGGGGTAATGTGCCATCATTAAGGGCATAACAAAGTGAGTGTCGAGGAAGCAAAGGAAATATATGGAATTTGTTTTAGACTTGTAAGTATTCTAGGAGCATGATCGAGTCGCTCAGGACGAGACACTACTGAGTGTTCAGGGCTTGTTGTTCCAGTGCCTATATCTTATGGTTAATTAGGAATTTCTAAAACAAAACAAAAAACCATTACATATTTCTGAAATAATTTAGCTTCTACCTACCATAAAACTTAGATGTTTACTCAAGATTAGAAAAGAAATGGAGAAGAAAATAAATACATCACAATTCCTTTATGAACTAATCATATAATTTCACATTAATAAGCTCAATTAAAAAAAACGATACTTACCTTGAAATGATGTGGTAGTTTAAGTATTGATGTTTCCTTCTTGTCAGATCTTGGTTCTGTGCATCCACATGCAATTCCCAGTTGAGTTCTTTAGTACCACTTTCAACCCAACCAATTCCCCCAGCTTTAGCTAAGAGCCACAAAGCCGCCAACCAGTAAACTATGACACATATATTTCTTTCATGACCTCATAGCCACCAGTTTTCCACCTCCTAGTTTTCACATCTCTCTCCATCCTCCTCTTATTCCTCCATCCCATCTCCACATTGCATGGTGATTAGCACATGTTATCCATACAGGGCCTTTTTCATACAAAATTTAATGCTTATTATTTATTTATTTATATATTAATTAATCCCCAACTTGTGAATATAATTATTAGAAACTTAATGTGATATTAATATACATAAATTATTATTATTATTATTATTATTATATTTACATAATTTGGCGCATTACATAACTTCACCCTTCAAGAAACTTCATCATGAAGTTACATTGTACATAACTACATTATATGCATAAATAAAACACTATATGTTCCTAGATAACTAATATTATTGTTCCAATGAGGGTGCTTGCTCGTGTGGCCAACATGCGTAAATCTCACATCCACACTAATAAAGAATAAGAACAAGCGCAATATATGTTTTTTTATGAATCATTCTAGGTGGTTATTTATTTATACACATGTAGATAAAGGTGGGGGTTTATCTCCACTAGATTTATTTAGCTCCAAACTGATCGATTAACTTAAGAGGAATCTGAATACTTGTTTAGGATCCAGCTAGGAATAATTAAAATCCAAGGGTGTACTTCCTCACACACCCTCACTTCTAAAGCATATCATCTGATCAACCTATGAACACCCCAATACTCCAAATGGTGTTGCTCACCATGGCACGCGTCCTCTACTCCAACTAGTATAAGGGTCACCCAGCGTGGTGTGACCACATCAGGCATCGAAAGTCTCATCATAGCTATGATAATTTGCAAGAAGACTCCTTTCTCTTTTCTGACTTTTGGCATCATGAGAAGGATTAATTCCTTCTGGTCCTTGTTGGGCTATATAACCCTAAGACCTCATCTAGATCCACCAAGAATCTAGTCCAGCGCTTTAACCTACATACACCAAGCATCTCAAAGGGTTGGCCCAAAAATTCCTCTACAACTCCCATCGGAAACAACCCCGGGAATCAAAATTCCTACACATAAATCCAATGATGAATATAATTGGTGAAAGGATCTAATACCAAATGAAATGCATATATTTAATGGTTAATTAGGAATTTTCAAAACATTAAAAAAAGTACCATATTTCTAAAACAAATTAGATCCTACCAACCATAAAATTTAGATGTATATTCAAGATTACACCATAAATGGAGAAGAAAATAAATACATCACAATTCCTTTTTGAACTAATCGTAGAACTTTACGTTAATTAGCTCAGTTAGAAAAAAAGAAAATGTTACTTACCTAAAAATTCCATGGTAGTTTGAGTCTTAATGTTACCTTCTTGCTAGATCTTGGTTGTGTGCAACCACATGTCATTCCCAATAGAATTCTTGGGTACCTATTTCCACCCAACCAATTTCCATATCTTTCGTTGAGAGACCCTAAGCCCCCAACTAGTAAGTTATGCCAAGTATATTTCTTCCATGACCTCACAGCCACCAATTTTCTGCCTCCTAGTTTTTACTAATATCTCTTCTGTCCTTTTCCTTTCCATTCTCTTGATTCTCCCTACAGCTTCCCCTAATTCCATCAATTTGCAATTTATGTCAATTAACAAAACAATCATTTTGATATAATTCAAAAGTTCATCCCTGAATTTTCATAGAGAATTTGAATTTATCCCATGCAAATTTCTATATTATATTTGAGAGAACCACCTAAGCATTTGCACCAACATATAACATGCAACTTGTGTTTTTCCCAAAATTTTCTTCATAAGCATTTTGTCAAACATTTGGTGTATAGTCTGTAGCTATGAACATTGAATTTTTCCTAACCTATAATTGGCCCTAGTGTAGTAACCTTGGCTATGATTCCAATCATGTACCTGGTTGTCTCTTTACACCCCAGAGACCACAAGGTGCCCAAATCTATGTGCAATTTACGCCTTTGATACAAAATACAAATATTTTATCCATTGGTTTGATATTTTGTCAATTTAGTAGTAGAAGAAAATGTAAATATATCAATGCAATAACTAATTATACCCATTCTAATTTATGCAAGTATTTCTACCTTAAACGCATTCATACCATGCTCAGTAAATCCATGCACATAATCATTTTCATTAATAATAATTCAACAAAAAAAATACAAAAAATATAATGATTCCATGGCATTTAAACACATTTGGCACTAATATTTATAAATTTCCTTCAACCAACTACAAGTGAAGGACATTCCTCCCTACCATAGGTAGTGTGTGAAGCCATTTCTTTTTTTACAGATGCCACCCTCAAGATGGGGCTATCAATCCACAAGGGGGAAAATGCCACATCTTCCTCCTAGGTACACAACTACACTCATCAAATATAGCTCCTCACCCATGGGCACCTAAACTATACCCAAGTGGTGCAGATAACCCCATCCATAGTTGAATCCAACCTCTCACTCATTCCCCGTCAACTTGTACACTACCAAGGAAGGTACCCCCATCTCTTCTATGTAGTCATGTAGGCAGTCCCCCTCCCCTTTTGGAACTCTAGTATATGTTTTCCAATAAATCGCTATGACAATGCTCTAGGGATGTCATGCTACAATCCAGGTTCCTTAATCTTTGGGAACCATTTTATTAGAGTTTCTTGGCTATTTTTTTCTAGGTAAGCTTGAGTGATAGATCATGTTAACTAGTCTCCTTTGGTTTTTCTCAAACAAAGATACCATAGCATGGATGGTCTCTCTCCTTAGATGTTGGAATGAATGAATGAATGACGAAAAAAATGATTTTCTAACATTATGTATGCATGGTTTTGTATTGACATGTGGCTTCCCCAAAAGAGGTAATTTTTTCCATCTTGATACTCAGTTAATAAATTAACCCTTGATTAATTAAAGGGACCTTTATATCCATGGTTAAGGGAACTTGGGATAAAAATGCTAATGACTGCTATGGACATAAGCTCATATTTATTGTTAATGAAGGTCATCACCCATTATTCCTCTCTCACTTCACCTTATCATGCCAAATCATAGACCCCCATCTCTTCTGTATCCTTCTTCACTTAAAAATGTTAAGGATTTTTATATAAAACATTAAAAGTATATATATATACAACATTGTTGGTCATCCTACACCATTCATGTTGAATTTCCATCCTTTACATAATTACATCATATTTACATCTTGGGGTTAAAAAAGGGGTGTTACATGGTATTAAATTTGCATAGCTTATAAAGAAGTTTGTTTCCAGGATTGCAAGATGAAGACACATAGAATAACTCATTTCATTGTTTGTAGGATGAATACAAAGAGTGGAGCACATATTTTAAGATGGCAAAGTAAATGGACCGTCTAGCTCAATGGTATAGGCTTAGACTATCAAAACAAAGTATCTAAGGGAGATACTCTACAATGGATAACAAAGATCTGATAATATCCAATCTTGTGATCTCAATCAAAACCTTGTCAAGGAAGTGAGGAAACTATGAGATGACTTAGCTTCTTCACAAGAGGATCTCAAGATTGCTTTTTGAAAACCATATGCAATTGTGGTTTCAGAAAAGAAGATGCAAGATGAAGTTTTTTATTGGAACACCCACTATGATGAGATGGAGGGAAAATTAAGTCTACAGATTGAACAACTCTTGGCCAAATTAAAAGAGCAATAAGACACTATTGATGATTCTACCTCTTCCATTAATTATGAGGAATGTTTTTCCTCCATTAATGATCAAGAGGATTATTTTTCCTCCCCTTCTAATTTTAAAAACACGACTAATAATTCAAGATCTACTATTGAATCTGTAGATTCTTTCTTTGTTGCTATAAATTATTCTTCTAAAGAGGAAGAGACTATAGATCTTACTACAAAAAAACACTTACTGCGAATGATGACCCTACAAGAGCTTCCTTTGAGGAACATACTAGTAGCTTCGGATCATAATTACTTTTGAAGATGGGATACACAAGTAGTGGCCCTGGTATGAATGGGAAAGGGATCACAAATCCCATTCATCCTGTCATGAGACCGACATTATCAATATATCTTAATATATCAACATTATCATTATATCTTAATTCCTCTAATAAACATATTCAATTTATTTTAGCACTAGGTATCATCACATCAAATTACTCTTCTATTGATGAGTTGTATGATCCATCTCCTACATATAATATTGATGCATATTTTGAGCCAACTGAGCCAGATTTGACACTAGATTTAGAGTTAACAGTATTTCCAACATCAAATATTTTAGAGACATCAACTTTAGGGTTTACATCATCCACACATCGACATCCTTGACATAATGATCAAATACAACATTATACTCCTTTCAAGTATACACATCCATTTGTGAATTCCCCTTCTTTCAACTCATTGACAAAGAGGTGTGCTTGACAAAATCTTGGCAAGGTACCAACTCCAAATATTGTTTGTGGCTGGATAGATTATTTGTCATGGAAGCATTTGATAAATTTCCTACAGACCTCCTACATATGTGTTTCGTCCACAATACATAAAAACATTTTTCATTTATGTACCAAATGGACTCCGTAGACAAGTGCATAATCTCTGTAATACACTAAGATTCATATTTAGGATTTATGAATTCATCTATCATTCTTGCTCAAATTTGGTCGAATGTTTTCTATGTGACTCATGTCAAAACCACATAAAAATTCATATACCGATTTAGTGCACGCCCCTGTAGAGTCATGATTATATGGGCCTTCTTTATTGTGTCATCTTAGACTTGTCGCATGGTCCATATGGCTTCACATAGAAACCAGTGTTGCTCTGGGTCTTCTAACCCATTTCCATTGAATATCGGTAGCTTAATATCGTTCCCAACCATTATAATGGTCATTGGTACTGCTGGAAAAAAAAATTGGCTCACAAGACTTCCTTGTCTACTATTCCCACAGTTAGTATTACTTGTATTGACAAACCTACTGGGATAAGAATTTCAGGACCTTACCTACAGAGACGTACATGAATTTTTAGGTGTGGCGTATTTGTATTTTGGGTATGGGCGTCTTCTTCTTCTTCACTTTTGGGGATAAGCTGATATTCCTCTTCTTCATCACAAGAACCTCTGTCAAAGTGTGACCTCAAATCAAAGTATTCTCTTGTGGTCATACTACAACTTCCTCTTCTTGCCACAGTTCTTCTTCTTTATCCCGACTGAAGTCTCCTTCCACTTCTTAAACGTTCACCTTCTAGTGCAATTCCGCTATCTCCAGGGAACATATCAACTTACTTTGCTCCATATTTTGCGCACTTCTTCTATGACATAACCCAGGTCTCTATATACAGTTCTTTACTCATCGAACTCTATTCTCAGGATTCATTTTTCACATACAAGCATCTTTATCTAGGTTCTTAAATATTTCAAGTATCTTCCTCATGGTCCTTGGAAAAAAATTATTTCTGCCTAAATATATGATGTTAATGTGTCGAAAACAAACTCAGTAATGTATCCCTCCAAAATACGGTTTACCCAAAAATCAACAGCCATCAACACAGGGTTGCTAATAATCTTCAGTCATTGAATCAACTGAGGATTCCACTCTATCGATTCTCCCCTTTGGAAATTTTTTCGTTGGGTTTCTAGCTTCGACAACCACTCATACAACACAATAGGAAACTCACAAAAGAAAATTTCTTAAATATCCATATAAATGTATCGCTCCAACCACTTTGTTAGATTCAACCACAATCCTTCACTTTTTTCTCATGGAAACTATAATGCTTTAGAATCCACCCACTCTTGAATTTCTGTCTTAGTCAAGTGCCAAAACATAACCCTAACCATAATAATTCACAATCCCTGCAACAAAACAATTTGTTGTCGTTTCTCCCTTCGACCCAGGTTCAGAACTTCTTTGTATAAAAACAAAGTCCAAAATATTGACTCGACATAGCAAGGCTCAGTCGACAACACCTACAACGTAGATGCAGTCTCACCCAAGATATCTCTTACGGGTAACTACCAAAACCAGGTTTTTGTAGTTGCCTGGGGATTTCTCCTCTCGCATCACCTTACCAACTCGCTCGGTCGAAGCCAGTGGATGTCTTAATATACTTATTATGCACATTCAATATATTATTATACTTATCCGTCGACAGAGATTACAATAGTCAATATAATGCCTTATTCGCAATTCCAACTAGCAATATTGTGATAGGTGCATACAAGAACTATTTATAAGAAAATACATAAACACTTATTCACAACATACATTCATGCGACACAAACACATTCATCAAATACACATTGACAAATATTTAACGTGGAAACCCATCCAGGAAAAACTACAAAGGCGCTCTTCATATGGCATGAGAAATGTATGGAATCTTTTGTCTGTGCACTCAGCTTGCAAACTCTGTTCTAGATATTCTTATACAGTATATACATACTTCTCTCTCCTCTAATTCTCTCTAGTCTTTGGCCTCTGAATTTATCCTCTCCTTCACTCTATTATCAATCCACACACAACCTCGATTGACTCACTCTTCTCTACAACTCTATGACTCTTTGACTCTTCTAACAAATACAGGTCAACTAACTGACTAGGAAGTAACATAAGCAACAAAATCCCTAGAAATAACTGACTAACTAGGAAGCAACCCAAACAGAGCTTGGGTTCGTCCTTTTATAGAATTTTACATGTCATTATCACCTGATTTCATTATGTTGGCTGATAAGTTGTGATTCCTATTCTCGTTCGTTTCTGTAACAATTGTCAGTGGGAACTATTGACCTAAAATACAAATATGCTTTATTCCCTAAAGCAAGCGTGACTCTAGCCGACTTCATACCCACAATCTCTTGAGTTTTCCTTTTCATCTGCTACACACCTTTTATCATGGTTTCTTCCATCATGGGGGATTTCACCGCATCTTTCCTTCTGTTGCACACTTCTTCCTTTGCGGCTTCTTCTGTCGTAGCTTCCCTTCTACTGCTACTTTTTTTGTCTTATCTCTTCCTCCATTGTGGCTTCCTCTATTGCGCGACTAGACTCTTCTCATTTCAAGCATAATTCTAACTAAATTCTTCCTATCTTCTCCCAGGGCCAACGGGATCCAACTTAACCTAGGGCCTTTGATCCATGAAAATCCTCGACAATTCCAATAGAAGATCGGGAGTGTGTCGAACTGCTATTTATTACTATCCTTTTGGTTTCTATCTCTATAACAACTTTCTTGTTTCTGATTAATGCTCATTTTCCCTTCTTTCTAACGTGTTTTACCTTTTGGACCTCCTTTCTTAATTCAGCATGATCCTCTGGAATGAGGTCTTTGTTTATAAATATCCCCGAGCCTTTTAAACTTGATGTCTTACTGAGTATGTTGTATTTTTGTTCGGTAGAGATAACTTTAACCCGTATTAGTGTTTCTTTATTCTCAATTAATTTTTCCAACCTATTTGCTTCTGTTAAACAAATAGTTTCAATTTGCAACCTATTGTGAAGTTTTATCTTAACAATGGCTAAGGTATCCTCTTCTACCTCATCTTTTAAACAAAAAATCATGAGGTTTAAAAAACTTTTTTGTTAGGCTCATGCTTTAAGGATATGAGCTTATTCATTTCATCTTTAATGGGTTTGATATATATTTTATCTTCTATATTATTTAGGGTTAGGTTGTGGTTAATTTTTTCCTCTAACTCTTTAATCTTATCCTTTAACTTAATATTTTCCAATGCCTCACCTTGTTAGGGTGTTTTTTGAATTTTCATTGCATGTAATGTGGTCTTCATTATCTCTACCTTGTTCTCCAATTTTTTTTATCTTATCGTAATTCTATATATTCATAAAGTTAGCCTCTCCTTCTTCCCTACCTTTCTCTAGTAACTCCATAAATTCTTAAAGGTGACCGTGTTAAGTCTTCCTTTAACAATTTTTAGTAAATGGGATGAATTACTCATATTTATGTAAACATGTAAAAGCGTATATAGAAAAAACTAAAACTAAAATATAAAATATAAAAAAATAGAGAGGGAAGGAACATATACACATAATTTAGAGCCCCCAAATAAATGATGAAGATGCCCTGGTTATAGCATTGGAGTGCCCAAAAATTTTATGGAAAGTTTTCACTAGCTTCATGTAGGCTCTTCATCTAAGAACTTCACATTTTACCAAGAGTTCTTTCAACAAAAATTAAGTATTTAGGTATGTGTATTTAAATATTTAAATAATTGAAAATTTAAAAATTAGTAAAAATTTCATTACTATTTTTAATTAAAAAAAAAATTAATAGTTCCTATTTTTCCATGTCCAATTTTTTTGGGAAATTTTTGAATAAGTCAATTTTGAAAATTCTACATAACCTATAATTACGATTTATTATAAAAAAAATTAAAATTTTAATAGCTCCAAATTTTCCATGTCGAATTTTTTTGAGAAATTTTGAAGACCCCAAATTTTGAAAATTCCACATAACCTACAATTATGACCAATTTAAAATTTAGTATATACCTGAGGATATTTTGAGGATAAAGGATATCGTATTGCTTTCTAAGTCACTCTTTTAGCATTGAGACACGCAATGAAGGGAATGGACATGCAAAGAAATGTATGGACAAGGTAGTCTCTAGCTAACCAAATGAAAATTACGAAACCAACCTTCACATGTTCCAAATTTATAGTCAAGATATGGACTGGTTTCACAGGTTCAAGATATGAAATGAAAAGAAAATTACAGAAACCAACCTTCAATGCCTTCGACACTATAACCAACCTTCACATGGTCCAAATTTATAGTCAAGATATGGAATGGTTTCACATGTTCAAGCTATGACAAAATATCTAAGTTTGCAATAGCTAGATCACTTGGTTCGTGTTGGTATGGCCTTATGAAGTCAAGGGGTGGATGTGAGGCTTAATTCTATTAAAGCCATTGAGTGTTTCGTTTTTTAAAATTGTGATGTCAAAGTTTAGATATATTACATTGGTATATTTATCTATCAAATAAGAGTAAGAATATTTAGTTAAGAATATTAATAAGTTGTATATATATATATATAAAAGTTAGTGTTAGTCTTACTGTTGAATATCCATCCGAAAAAAAAGATGCTCTCGTCACAAAATAAGGTTTTTTTGTCAGTAACCTTAGTTAAGGTTAGTTTCAATGTTGAATGGAAGTATTATCCGAAAAAGAAGATGCTCCATCACATGAAAATCCGGAATTTTCAATCACATGTGTATGAAAATAAGGATTATTGTAGGTATCTCTAAATCAATTTAATTCTTTTTTAATGGCTGCTATCCTCTATCCTTACAACAATTGAACAAATGTCAATTACCCTACCACCCACCCAGTCAATGGCGTTTTGCCCCACCCAGTCAATGGCGTTTTGGCTTATGGCCTTATTATAAATAAGGCACGTTTAAGTCATTACGCACAGCTTCCCTCGTCGTCCGAGAGAATTACTTTGTTGCTCGTGCCTTGCATCCAGCCATGAAAATTAGGAGTCACAAATCCAGTAGGGAACATTTCTGTTCTTTTCTGGTAGTTTTGGTAGTCAGTAGTTCGATCCCGGCTGAGAGCAATTCCATGCAGAGGTCGGGGATCACGAAGATATCGTCCCTGGAAAGAAAGCAGGCTCTCTTCCCCCAGAAAATTCCATGGGGTCAGGGATCGTATCTGGTATCCCAGTCTCGTGGAACATTCATCGCAGGTTTCTATCCCGTTGGCTTTAATGCCTTTGCAATATGGTATGCCGATCGCCGGTATAAAACTGTTGTTTGGATGGCTAAAAGAGATAATCCCGTCAACGGATGGGAATCTTCTCTTACGTGATAGCCAAAACCAAGCCGATTAAACTTGGGTTTAGGGCTCAGTCAATATTAAATTTTAATTTTCACTTTTCACGTCGACCACTTTTTCTTTTTACTTGTCAGTGAAACTTGTCTATCTCCCGACTAGACAAGTTTATAAATTTTAGTCGGTCCTACACTCAACTAAATTTACTTCGACTTACTTGTCGGTTCTACCGACTGATTTTACCTTGACCACTTGTCACTTCGACCAAGTCGGCTGACTTCTTCTCTTCGACCAAGTCGGTTCACTTCTTGTCTTCGACCAAGTCAGCTCACTTCAATTGGCTGACTCAACCAACTACACAATTCGGTTCACTTTGATCGAAATCTACAGAGTATGTTTCTTAGTCTAAAGACTTAAAAAAGTACAAATGCTTTTCATCTATGAGTAAGATAGAGTAAAAATGGACACGTTAACAAATCCAAAGAACTTATAAAAATATATGCCCAAATATGTAGGAAGACTTGAGTCAACCAATGTGCCATAAAACCTGGAACTTTCACGCGGTGAGAAATTTATGGGTTCTTTGATCTTTCACTTAACAATAATTGTAAAAGACATTTACAGAAGTAAATCTAGAAATATGTGCGACCAAAAAATCATGCATTCAACCATAAACTCTTTCATATATTTAACTACGCGGAAATAACAAAGTATTACAAACTTGTCGATTACAAACTGGTCGGTCCAGACTTGTCGGTTTACAGAGCTTCGGCTCTTCCACTAAATCACATACACAGAAGCTTGAGCTTCGACTTCTCTTTCTCACCCTGAGTTCCTCTGTTTCTCTATTGTGTCTCTTGTGTCTGTAAACTGATTTACAATTTGCTTCTTCTATTTATAGGCAACCTGAAGATCGCTTCTACGTGGGTCAACTGACTCACCATTAAACATTGTAATAACTATCTACCTAACAACTTAGCTTCAAAAATAAATTCGACATGGTATACATTGCCGAATCGTGGACTTTTCCCTCTTGTCAGACTGACAGACAAGATCTTGACTTGTACAGACTCTGACAGAGTCAATTGAGAGTCAGGTATAGATCTGCGAGTAATTACATTTTTCCAACACTCCCCCTTAATTATAAGTAGATGGGGATTTTTAAAACAAAATTTACAAAATGTTTCAGAGCTTAGACATGCTCTGATTATGACAGAGTTCACTATGGAGAACTTGTCATTCCAAGATAACTACACGGATACTGAAAAGTATCATTTTCCAATGGCTTTGTGAAGATGTCGACAAGTTGGTCTTCAGACCTACAAAATTCCAAACAAATTTCCTTGTCGTTCACCAACTCTCTTATAAAATGAAACTTTGTGTTGATGTGCTTGGTTCTCTTGTGAAACACATGATTCTTTGATAATGCTATGGCTGAATTGTTGTCACAGAATATTGTTGTCGGTTCTTGATGGCTCTGTGACAAGTCTTTTAAGACTCTCCTCATCCAGACAGCTTGACATGCAACACTTGTCGCTGCAACATACTCTGCTTCAGCTGAAGATAGAGTTAGTATGGGCTGTTTCTTTGAAGCCCACGAAACAACACCTGTACCAAAATGAAATGTGTACCCAGATGTGCTTTTTATGTCATCTATGCTGCCTCCATTGTCACTGTCAGTGTAACCAATGAGTTTAAATTTTTTTGAGATTGAATACATAATACCAAGGTCTTTTGTGCCACTTACATACCTCATAATTCTTTTACCTACTTGCCAATGTGAGTCTTTTGGTGACTCCATGAACCTTGAGATCAAACTTACACCATACATAATGTCTGGTCTTGTTGCTGTCAAATACATAAGGCTGCCAACAAGCCTTTTGAATAGCGTAGGATCTACAGTGGATCCTTCATCATCCTTGCTCAATTTTGAACCTGTTATCACTGGTGTTGGGGTTGTCTTGCAGTTAGACATGTTAAACATTTTTAAAACTTCACTTGTATACTTAGACTGTGATATAAAAATACCACTTTCAGACTACTAAACTTCAATGCCCAGAAAAAACTTCATAAGCCCCAGATCAGTCATTTCAAATTCACTTTCCATGATTGTTTTAAAATATGCTATGCCATAATCACTAGTAAATATTAAATCATCTACATACAAGCAAACAATTAACATTTTACCCTGCTCATCAACTTTGGTGTACAAAGTTGGTTCACTTTCACTTCTGTGAAATCCATTTTCAATGAGATAGGAATCAATCCGACTGTACCAAGCTCTAGGAGCTTGCTTCAAACCATATAATGCATTTTTCAACCTGTACACTTTGTGCTCTTGACCTGGAACTTCATACCCTTGTGGCTATTCCACATATACTTCCTCTTCTAGATAGCCATTTAAGAATGTGGACTTGACATCCATTTGATGAACATGCCATTTGTTTTGTGCAGCAATGGCCAAAACTGTTCTGACTGTATCCATGCGTGCAACAGGTGCAAACGTTTCATTGAAGTTGATGCTGGGTTGCTGTGTGAACCCTCTTGCTACCATTCTTGCTTTGTGCTTTTGCACATTCCCATCAACATCTTGCTTTGTCTTGTAAATCCATTTGACACTGATTACATCTTTGTCTGTTGGTACATCAACCAGTTCCCATGTCTAGTTTTTCTCAATGCATTCTATTTCTTCATCCATGGCTTGTGCCCATACTTCTTCTTCAACAGCTTCTTCAAATGTTAGTGGATCATATATAGGTGCAAATAATGCAAAGAGAGAGAATGAATTAGGTGTACCAGCTTCATATATCTCCCGTAGACTTCTTGTCTTCACCGGTTCTGTCAATGTCGACCTCGATGAAATGCTTGATGGAGTATGCTGTACTTTTGGTGTACTTTTCGGTGTAGCTTGAGATGCTACTTGTGTCGATGGTCCTTGTGCTAAACCATGTCGTGGTGTCATAGGAGTCGATGGTGCTCCAAACGGTTGACTTACATGTGGTATTTGAACCACTTCCTCTTATGTATCATCATTGTCGACGTTCGACAGAATTTTGACATTTATGTCGACGGTTCCATCCCGTGATTCATTCTCGACGAATTGAACATCCCGACTGATTATCACTTTCCTTTTGACGGAATCATGCAGCTTGTATGCTTTTGTGTCTTCTAAATAGCCCACAAAAATACATTTCTGTCCCTTCTTGTCTAGCTTCTTTCTCAGCTCATCTGGAACATGAGCATATGCAACACAACCAAAAAGTTTTAAATATGAAACACTATGATTCATACTTGTCCATGCTTCTTGGGGAATTTTGTTCTTCACACTCTTTGTCGGACACTGGTTCATAATGTATGCGGCAGTTGTGACTGCTTCACCCGAATACTCATTTGGCAAATGCTTGGCTGCCAACATGCTGCGATCCATCTCCATGATGGTTCTGTTCTTTCTTTCGGCAATACCGTTCTGCCGAGGTGTATACCGTGCAGTGAATTGTTTCTGTATGCCATGGGTCTTGCAAAAATTCAGAAATTTATTTGAAACATATTCACCTCCTCTTTCGGTCCTTAAAATCTTGATGCGATGTCCACTCTGGTTCTCCACGAGTGCCTTGAACTGTTGAAAATAACTAAATGCATCAGATTTATGTTTCAATAAATATACCCATGTTTTTCTTGAGTAGTCATCAATAAAGGTTAGAAAATAATTGCAGCCACCAATGGATGATGTCTGCATTGGACCACAGATGTCAGAGTGCACAATTTCAAGTGGTGTGCGTTCTCTATAGGACTTTCCGACTAGAAAAGTCTCTCTGTGCTGCTTGCCAAAAATGTAGCCTTCACAAACCCTTTCTGGTCTGTCGATCAATGGTAATCCCTTCACCATATTCTTTGTGTGCAGTAGCTTCATCCCACCAAAATTCAGATGTCCAAATATGAAATGCCACAACCAGGATTCATCCTGAACTTTTGTCTGAAATGCAGCTTGCAAATTAGCGTTTCAATTTTCTCTCTTGTTGAGGAGCTCGACTGTTTCTTCACTTTCTGCCTTGAATGCAGCTCTTGTCTTTGTCTTCCCTTTTATGTCAGGAACTATCCTCAATGGAAACAAGCGGTTGCTTGTCATTGGCACTTTTGCTATCAGTTGGTCGTTTGGACGCTTGTCTTTGATCACACAGTGTTCATCTTCCATGTAGACTCTGTAACCTTTTTGTAACAACTGTCCAATGCTTAGCAGATTATGTTTCAGACATTCGACATGATAGATATCAAGGATATACTTACTCTCCCCCTGTTTGGTTAGAATATCAACAGTGCCTTTTCCTAAGACAGTAACTTGGACATTGTTTCCAAGTGTAACATCAGTTTTAACTGAAGTGTCTAGACTGGAAGACAGATTCAAATTACCAGTCATGTGTTTGCTGCATCCTGAATCTAAGTACCATATGTCATGTGGACTTTCTTGAACAACATTGCATTCGACTAGAGATGTCGATGCCATTAACATTGCACTTGTCGAAGTGCCGGTGCTGGTTGACTGACTTGGGATTTGCCTTCCTTGGTCAAATTGTTTCTTCCTGCATTCATATGCATAATGAACAAACTTCTTGCAGTAATGACATTGAATTTTTTATTTATCAAACCTCTGGCCACTTGGATGACTTGGGTTCTGGTTTTCTCCTCTACCACCGACATTTGCAGGACTTCTGCCTCGTCCTCCTCTTGAAGAACTTCTTCCTCTGCCTCTGAAGTTGTTTCTCCCCCTGCCTCTACCACGGCTTATGGATGACTATGTTGCAAATGCACCTTCCAATGATGTCTGTGTTCTACTGAGTCTGTGTTCATGATTGATGAGTGAAGCTTGCAGCTCATTAATGGTAAATGTCGACATGTTTGTGTGTTCCTCTAAGGTCACAACCAAGTTTTCAAATCTTAGGGGAAGACTTCTGAGAATTTTTTCAACAACCCTTTGGTCTGCTATGGGTTCTCCGTGAGATTTCAGTTGGTTTATCAACCCAACAACTCTGGTTCAGAATGTGTCTACATTCTTTGAATCTTTCATGGATAGAGATTCAAAATCTATTCTCAAAATTTGTAGCTTGGATGTCTTTACCTTATCCAAACCTTGATAGGTAGTCTCCAATGTATCTCATGCTTCCTTAGCATTATTTTTTGCTGCTATTCTTGGGAGTATGCTTTCATGCATAGCTTGATGTATGAAAAACAGAGCTTTTCCATCTTTCTTCCTCTACTCTCTCACGACATCTTTCTCAGCCTGTGTGAGATTGTTATATGCTGTCATGTCTACTAGTTCTGCATAACCATGCTAGACTATCTCTCAAACATCTTGACCTCTGAATAAAGCCTTCATTGTTAAAGACCAATATTCATAATTCTTTCCTATAAAGATTGGAGTTTGCAATGAACCAGAAGTGGAAGCCATTTTAATTTTTAATTAACTTTTCTTAGAAAATTAATTTCCACCTTTTAAGACAATATTTCTTTCCTAAATCTTGGGTAGATATAAACCTTGCTCTGATATAACCTGGATCTGATACCAGATAGCCAAAACCAAGCCGACTAAACTTGGGTTTAGGGCTCAGTCAATATTAAATTTTAATTTTCACTTTTCATGGCAACCATTTTTTCTTTTTACTTCTCAGTGAAACTTGTCTATCTCCCGACTAGACAAGTTCATAAATTTTAGTCGGTCCTACACTCGACTAAATATACTTCGACTTACTTGTCGGTTCTACTGACTGATTTTACCTCGACCACTTGTCACTTCGACCAAGTCGGCTGACTTCTTCTCTTTGACCAAGTTGGTTGCTTCGACCAAGTTGGTTCACTTCTTGTCTTTGACCAAGTCAGTTCACTTCTTGTCTTCAACCAAGTCTGCTCACTTCAATCAGCTAACTCAACCGACCACACAAATAGGTTCACTTTGGTCGAAATCTACAGAGTATGTTTCTTAGTCTGCTCACTTAAGAAATTACAAAATCTTTTCACCTGTGAGTAATATAGAGTAAAAATGGACACATTAACAAATCCAAATAACTTATAAAAACATATGCCCAAATATGTAGGAAGACTTGAGTCGACCAATGTGCCGTAAAACCTGGAACTTTCACGCGGTGAGAAATTTATGGGTTCTTTGATCTTTCACTTAATATTAATTGTTAAAGACATTTACAGAAGTAAATCTGGAAATATGTGCGGCCAAATAATCATGCATTCAACCATAAACTATTTCATATATTTAACTATGCGGAAATAACAAAGTATTACAAACTTGTCGATTACAAACTGGTCGGTCTAGACTTGTCGGTCAATACTTGTCGGTCTACAAAGCTTCGGCTCTTCGACTAAATCATATACACAGAAGCTTGAGATTCGACTTCTCTTTCTCACCCTGAGTTCCTCTGTCTCTCTATTGTGTCTCTTGTGTCTATTTATAGGCAACCTAAAGATTGCTTCCACATGGGTCGACTGACTCACCATTAAAGACTGTAATAACTATCTACCTAACAACTTAGCTTCAAAAATAAATTTGACATGGTATACATTGCCGAATCGTGGACTCTTCCCTCTTGTCAAACTGACAGACAAGATCTTGACTTGTATAAACTGTGACAGATTCGACTGAGAGTGAGGTACAGATCTGCGAGTAATTACATTTTTCCAACATTACGCTTAGGAAAGACGGCAATCTCATTCTCATAGACGCCAATAAGACCCTTGTCTGGGAATCTAAGACAGGAAAGTCTGATAATGTTGTAGAGCTTATGCTACGAGACACGGGCAATCTTGTGTTAGACGACGAAAATGGAAATCATGTGTGGCAAATCTTCAAACATACTACTGATACTCTCCTTCCCGGGCAATCCCTGGCAATGGACACAGACCAACTTAGATCGAGATTCAGCAATTCAAGCTACATGACTCGCTATTATCTTCTCTCCTTCAACAGAAAGAACGTTCTGAGTCTCTCCTTCGAGGGAACCAGCAATTCTGTCGTCTACTGGCCTGATCCAGACCTTATCACCTACACATCTGGCAGAAGCCATTTTGGAAGCACTCGAACAACAACGATGGATGAACGGGGTGGATTCCAATCCAGTGACGGATATATTTTCAATACATTGGACTACGGAGAAACGCCTTCGAGAATATTGACCCTCAACCCGGATGGGAACCATAGAGCTTACAGCTGGGACAGTGACTCGTCCGAATGGAACATTGTCTGGGAATCATTTACTCAGCTCTGCAAAATTCAAGGTCTCTGCGGAATCAATTCGCTTTGCATCGACACCCGAACCACCCATTATGCTTGTCTATTGGGCTTTCGCATGGTGAATTCCAGTAATTGATTTGCAAGTTGTGAGCCTATTTATCCGCTAAAGCCTGAAGAACATAGCATTTCAAGCAAGATCAAATTTATTTATCTCAAGCATGCTGATTTTTATGGTAATGATCTGGATACATACAATGCCTACCGCACATTAGAACAATGCATGGAGATCTTTATGACTGATGTCAGATGCAAATCCTTTGCTTACAGATTGGATGGCATTGGTAAATGTTGGCCCAAAGGAAGTTTTTTCAATGGCTTCCAGTCTCCAACCGCTCCCGGCACCATTTATATCAAAGTCTCATTGAATTTTCCTTACAATTATTCCATGGACGCCATGCTTTCTCCATTCAACCTAACATGCCCGCCCGACCCAACTGCCACGGTGCGTCTCAAGCCCGCAAAGCCCAACAGACACAGACTCTAGAATATTCTAGTCGGAATCCTCATTGCCATAGCCATTCTAGAGGTTGCTTGCTTTGGGCTAGGACGGTGGTATTTGGTCAAACGGTATGGGATGTCTTCCTACTTGGAAATTCAAGGGTTTACTACAGGGCCGGAGAGATTCTCGTTTGCACATCTTGAAACAGCGACCAACAACTTCAACGAAATCATTAAGAAAGGAGGCTTCAGTACTGTTTACAAGGGAACTTTATCGTCTAATAGACATGTAGCCGTTAAGAAACTGGAAGGGGTGGATAGAGGAGAAGTGCAATTCAGAGCAGAAGTTACAATAGTGGGAAGAATCCACCACATGTATCTCATATGCATGTTGGGCTTCTGCACAGAGGGTGAGCACAAAATGTTAGTTTACGAATACATTCCCAACGGGTCTCTAGATAGCTACTTATTCTCAGAGGATAAGAACGTTCTCCAGTGGAATCAACAGTATGCTATAGCTGTGGGAATGGCGAAGGGCATCGCGTACATGCATGAGGAATGCCTGGACTGGGTTCTTCACTGTGACATAAAGCCTCAGAACATTCTCCTGGATGACAATTTCGTTCCCAAAGTATCAGACTTCGGGCTGGCCAAGCTGGTGGACAGAGAACGGACTTTGTGCTTCTCAACGATCAGAGGCATGCGAGGATATCTAGTGCTAGAGTGGGTGAGAAATATTCCCATTACGGCCAAAGCATATTTTTACAGCTTCGGCATCGTTTTGCTGGAGATTGTGAGCGGGAAAAATAGCTCAATGTTCAGTGCCCATCAGCATACGATCAGCAGACGCCCATGTGATCACTTTCCACAATGGGCAATCGAGCAAATGAAGACGGGAAGAATGAGGGAAATGGTGGATCTCAAGCTGCTAGTTGCAGGCGATTCAACAAATTCAACGATAGATTGGGAAGAGATGGAGAGAGTGGTGAGGACTGCCTTGTTGTGCATATAGTTTGATAAGGATTCGAGGCCTTCAATGGGAAAAGTAATTGAGATGCTTCAAGGCGCAGTTCAAGTTCCCAACATATTCGACAATGCCGAATATTCAGGAGAGACTGAATACTAGAGTCTGCTTCTCTTGTTTCCTCATGTGAAGTCTCTCGTATCAATCTTAGTTAATTTGCTATCTATTCATATAGTTTCACCTAGATTTTATAGCTACTTACTTTTACATAGTTTCCCCTTTTTCATATCATGCAATCTAAATAATTATGTAAGGCTCTGACCCATATTACATTACATTAAGATGGAATGGTGTTAGATTAAAGTAAGCCATGTTAGATTAGCAATCTTGGTGAGCCCTTTTATAAGCTTATGCTCTGTTTCTCACATGTCATGTGAAAGTTTGCAACTGGTGAAGGCATCTCTTCTCACATGGCATGTGAAACACTCGGTTGGACATCTTAAGTTATTGTGTTCTGAATAACATATATACCTATAGTTTCTCAATGACTTCACAATCTATCTGAAAATCTAACCTATAGTATATTTGTCTTCAAATATCTAGAGTATATGTGATACTTGATATATCTGAAAATCTAACCTATAGTATATTTGTTTTGAAATATAGAGTATATGTGATATTTGATAGAGCAAGAGCCCAAATATATTGGGGTGATTTTGATTATTTATGTAAGAACATTGGTAAATTATTATAAATAATTAAAAAAAAAACTTAATTTAAATTTTTAGTTTTAGTTTTTTTTTCTTAACATTGAGTTCACATTTTAGCCACATATTATTAATTCTTATGAAATTATAATTGTTATTATTGATTATCTTAATAACAAGAGCTAGGAGGTGGCAGTGTCACCATAATTGCTAACAACTATAAGACAAAAGCTATACAAGTATGACATTTTTGCTACAAAGCTGTAATAGAAAAAAAAACAATTGCCACAAAATTTCCTAGCCATTGAACCCCAAGTTTTTTACAGTCAATAATATGATGAAACTTCAACTTTTTATTATAATTTGATATATTTTATAATTTTATAATTCTTTTAAAACAATTTGTTAAACCATTCCATAAATAATTAGTGTATCCAATAAATATCTAAATAAATCAAAATTAATTTTCATAAAAATGTATCTTTCCTAATCAAGAAAATAAATGTAAATTATTTAATTACCTTCTAGTCATAAGAGTATTAAACTTGAAAAAAACATGTCAACTAACCCAAATTTTTTTATAAATATTTTATCATAAAAGGTGATAAATAACATCAACCTTCAATTATCTACATTTTTTCATTATTTAATTTAAGAGAATAAATATTTAACAATTTATTATTGATTGAGAGCATAAATCTTAAATCCAAGGCTACAAATTAAACTCACACCACTGAAAGTTGACTTATAATTGAATGAAAATACTAGCAAGGAAGGGCCTCACAAACTGGCAATCTCTTTATATACCCACTTATTATTATTTATATCATTTGATTTTCTATGATCGAAACTTAAATTCAAGATAAATATTTAATGAACAATACCTAATGCTAACTTGTGACTAGATGAGAATAATGACAATTGAGTACATCACGGATTAGTAACCGCCTTATTTACCCACTTATTATCCATGCCATTTGATGTGAAAAAAACTCATTAAAAGGAAAAGACCAAAGCCATATAAAATTGTAGACATTTTCTTTTGTATTTGCAATATTAATTGTGATATCATTTTTCCATTATATTAAATGAACTGAATTGTCTATTGACTTTGGCACTTAACTTATCATAATCACACTTTATTTTTTAGGATATTTATAATATGATATATTAGATTGAATTAAAATCAAATCAACTTTATATTATGTTGGTTTGTATTATATTGGTGTTTTAAGTTATTTTTTTTATTGAAAAGTAGTTATTTATATTAAATTAGATGTAAAATTCTATCATTTAATCTAGATCAAGGAACATTTTTTTAAATAAAATAGCAATAAATTTAATTCTTAACAAGTATTTTCATAAAAAAAAATAGTTATTAAAAAGCAAATGACAAAAAGTTATACATAAATATTAAAAAACAATAAAAGTAAACATGCAAGACATATGGGATGACACCTTCTTCAAGCAGGATTGGACACCTTTTTGTCTACATTTAATAAATTTTCTCAAACGTAGATTCTAGATTTCTAAAAAATATTATAAATAGTTATGGATTCTTCTTTTTTATAAGCTACACTTGCTCTACATCCTCCCTCCTACATACAAATGACTAGATCAAGGTCATAAAATCAAACTCTTGTACCAAAACATCATATACAATATAACAAAAACAAGAAGTGGCATACATAACACACCATTGCACATTTTACAATATCACAACTACATCATCCACACATGCACAGGTCTATCCCCATCAAAACCCTGTAATTAGTATCATCCTTTAAATTGTACAAAATACTAATAGAACTACCTCTTCCCAATTATTATAGAAATAAAAAATATCAAAAATATGCCTCTTCGTTTGCCAACAAAGTTCCCAAATATATGAACAATACATCTCTACAACACTCCCAACAAAATAAAAATAACAAATTGGACCGTCATTGTATTCCATCGTATACCATCGAGGTTCCAAACATGCAACAATGTATATGCCAAAGTCCTCCAACATACATTATTTAACAATAATGTGACATTAACACAATCCCTACCTCATTCACATTGCAAATTTTTGTTAATGTTAAATTATCTACTTATATTCTACTTATTTTCCTTTTAAATGATTTAACAATTTATTTTATTTTATTTTATATACATGTTTTATACAAATATTGTTATTAAAGAATATCTCTTAATTCACTCTCTTTGTAAAAGTTTGCCTCTATTTTATCCAAAGCATTATTACGACTAAGTATTAGTGTACAATTACAATACAACTTAAGTATTTAGTGTACACTTACAAGGTAACTTACATGAAAGAGAGGAGATTTATTAAGATGGCCTCAAATCTAATCAAAGTCACCTCTATTTTATCCAAAGCATTATTACGACTAAGTATTAGTGTACAATTACAATACAACTTAAGTATTTAGTGTACACTTACAAGGTAACTTACATGAAAGAGAGGAGATTTATTAAGATGGCCTCAAATCTAATCAAAGTCACCTCTAGCATAAGAGGGGATGGCATGAAGATACTAAGTTTTGAATAAATTATTAGAGACTTAGTATGAGTACAATGAGCCAATCAACCAATAAAAACCATATTCAATAAACATTGTAGAAACATGTGTCTAGTGAGAAAATCCATAAAGTAACTCATAGAGATCCCTTAGTCCGAAAGTAACATTTAGATCTTATATTGTTTTAATTCTTGTTGAAACTATTAAAATTTATACTAAATATGTATTAGCATATCACATAGTTTAATGAGTAAGTTTTTATCATCTATGATTAATAATTTATTAGAAAGTTAAGTGGTTTGTAGATAAGAAAATATTGAAAACAGAGATACGATCCTCAAGACCAATTTGCTATATTTTTAATGAACAATTAGATAAAGATAAAATAAGGAGAACATCAAGACTATTTTTTTGAGTGGGGGGTAGGGGTGAAGGGAAGCAATTTTGTTATGTTAATTAGTTTATGAAAAGATTTAAATCATAAAACTCTTATCAATTTGTTTTCTAAGACCAATTTTCTATCAAGGTAGTGTCAAGTTCACACATATTAGAACTAGTTTGGATTGAAGATTGGTAGAATATATCATGTGGAAGTGGTCGCCACTCCCGCTAATGATCGATTATTTTGTATGTTCCAAAAAAATAAGATAAAAATGACTCTTTCAAAAGAAAAAACATGCAAAATTGGATTGAAACATTGCAAACAATAGCTATCTATCCATGCAACAACTAATCCAAGAGTGAAAACTAATGTTTACATAGAAGATCCTATCTATAATGAGGAAGTGAATGTTACAAGTATAGTCAATAAAAAAAATGACTCTTTCAAAAGAAAAACCATGCAAAATTGGATTGCAATATTGTAAATAGTTGTTATCTATCCATGTGGCACCTAATCTAAGCATGATAACTAATCTTCACATATACTATCCTATTTATAATGAAAAAGTGAATGTTGAAAAGATAGTCAATAACTATTATGGTAGCAAGAGGAGAGAGAATGCATGCAATTTGGCTAAGTAGCATGTGAAGTTTAGAATACCCTCTTATACTCTTGGTGATTTCCTGAAAATACAAATGAGGAGGATGAACGCATACAAATACACATAAGAAGATCCACTTATGGTCACCTTATGGTAATTGTGATAGTAAATGCAGAATAATAAATCAATACAACTGGATTGAGGAGGCCAATTTGAATTCAACATGAGCCATGTATTCAATTTGTTACTATAGGAAAATTCGCAGTTGTGGTAATATGGAAAATGTAATCAATGTTTTTTCCATTGATTACCATTTGAGATCATTTTTGAAATGCACACATATATATAAGGGCAACACAATTGTGAAATACCCTGCATATATAAGGGGAAACTATAGTTTCTTTGTAAGATATAGAAGTGCCTTGAAAAATGGATTCATTATATTGTATGATTCCTTCCCTATAAAATGTTGAAACAAAGTAGATTTCCATCTATTTATTTATTGTAGATATATGCCTTTGATGATTTTTTAAAATAATGTCAATTTGTTAAGGTTTGATTGGGATGAATCTACCTTGATAATGCCTTCCCACTTCAGCGGCTGAGCTTGCAAAAATATTTATGCAAGTAGTTATTAAACTATTTAGGGTTGGCAAGTTGGGATACCAATCTTGAAATTTGGAATGGTTGTATGGAATCCCACTAACGTCTTGTTTTTGCAGCTTCTCTGTATGATTGGTTGGGTGTGAGGTTCAATAACTTGTCAAATGGGTTAAATAAATTTGGATCGTAGTTCCCATTAAATACTTTTGCATTTTAATGTGCAAGAAACACTTTGTCTGCATTTTAACATGTAAGAAAAGATTTATCTATATGAAATTTTATTGGCTACTGCATTAATGGAAAGGGTAGTTGTCACTTATATTTGCATTGAACACATTTAATGTTCCTTATTCTAAAGAATACGAGACATCGATTCAAACTTGTAATTACACTTAGGTCTTTGCTTACTCAAATATAATGTCCACATGAGCATATAATTTCAACTTCAGCTCCAACGTCCCGACCGAATTCTCTAACATGAGATCCCTAGAAATGTCCTCATTCAATATCACAAAGTGTGTTGTTAAAGTGGGTTGCAGACTCCCTAACAAATTTTTGGCCCTGATAGAAGGGACCAATATCTGCACTTGTAATTCTTTGATTGTCATAGTAAATGTCGCCTTCCATCTTATAGTAATATATGTCAATTTTGCGATTAGGGTTACTCGTCGTGAGGTTCAACTCCATCCTAGAATTCATAATTTTTTCATTAAGAATCACCGTCGAGTAGGAGAGAGATTCTACATAGTAGTTTGCTCCTGGGGGTGCAGCGCCAACCATGTTATAAATACAAGAACCCCACCCACGATCATCAGACCCATAATCGCCAAACACAAGTAGGTTATCATGCGCTTGTGACGAGTGGTTATACCACTCAATTTTTCGATGAGACCTCCATATATAGGTTTTTGGGATGACATTGAAGTATGATCATTGAAATATAAATCTCTAATTAGAAAATCAGAAATAGGGAAGAGTATGCAACTTACAGAGACAAAATGAGAAGATAATGGGCATGAATTGGAATTACTTAGATATGTTTTTTAGAACTAGGGTTTCTACCTTTGCTTTGGAGATGATGAGAGAATGTATTCCAAGAGTGTGAGCAGCATAACCTTTAAGCTCTTTCCATTAATTGAACATTTGACCAATCGAGATCAGTTCTTTTTGCTCACATTATAGTTGTAAAATTGTATTTCTGTCTTGATGGGGTTCGTTCCATGAGACGTCCCCTCTGGTAGTAGTTCCACTTTCAGATCATTCAGTGTGGAAGAGAATTGATGTACAATGGATAATGAATTCCAAGTTGCAATTACTTAACAAAGAAGAAGAGAAATATTCTTTATTCTTTTGCTTTTCGTTGTATTTTTCTTGGCTATGAGGTTAACTAAAACTACAATTGTGAAAAATTTGTTAGACAACCACATCAAATTAATGAAGAGAAATATAGAATATAAGAAGCAAATTTATTCAAAGTTATATTATGTTAACAAAGTTTGATTTGATTATTTATAGTTTTAGTAAAATCATGAGTACTCATATTCACGAGTACTGGCCCGAATTTCCATGTTCAGTGGTTGAACATTCATTCAATTGGTGGTTATAGGTGAGATTTGTAAATCAAAGCAAAAGATATGAGGGATTAATTTCAAAGCAGAGGCTATGAAGAGGCAGTGGTGAAGGATTTAATGGAAAAGCATGAAGCCTCGTTAGCTTTCAAGGATGTTGATTGATATTTTCCCTTTGCATTAATGGCTCTCATAACTTTACTTGTGCAGTAAAGTTTTCTTTTTGTGTTCCTTCCTTATCTTGAAGAACGACTGCAATATATCCTTTATTTGCTTCATCTCGCCATCGCCCATCGCTCTCTGCTCTTGTGAAACTAAAACTGATTAATTTTTAGGTTGTTCAAGTCTCTCAAGTTTTCTATATAATTTACTGCACTCGCCTCTGAGATTTTCGTTGTCTAGTTGTCTAGGATTTTTGTGCTAGAATTCGTTTCATATTCAGATTGATTCATTATTTTGTTTGGTTTCCTAATACAAGCACAATATTGTATATGATATATTTTATAGACATATTATCAATTAAATTGTTGGGATGATGAGTGAGAGGAGAAGGCCTAAAAATTTATATAAGATGATGAGTCTTACTGCGGTTGTTAGCGTATTGGTGGTGATGATCCTTATTATACTTTTTTTATCTGCAGCAAGGTATTCCACATTTTTCCATGTAGAGATGAATGGTTAAGATCATAAAGATTCCCCTGGTTTGTTTAAACCCTCTGGCAATAATTGTCATTGAGGGAAATCCATCAGCCACTATAGCCGACCTATTCCTAGAAATATGGGCAATAACAACATAACCACAATAGATAAACGTGTAGTTCCTACTAGTCCAAATCCTTTGCACAACAAGTGAACCAAATCAGCCCAAGGATTGTATGATACTATTCATCATGATGGACGCTGATCAAAATAGGGTTGATATTTCATTATAGGAATATCTATCTAGCTATATGTATATATCTATTACTATATCTATATCTATATTTATGCAAAATATGAGTTGTATTAGAGTTTTAGGCAACCTAAGAAACGTTTTTGAAGAAGTTCATGAGAGCCACTAACAAGAAAAGAAAAAGGAGTATTGTAACATAGAGAGATGATGCTATTTGAGCATAGCTGCAATCTTATGGAGTATTAAGTTAAATTGTGGTGGGGAGAGTATTCGCTTAACAGTTTTTCAGGTTGGACCGAATTTTGTCTCAGTATATATTATTTTTTACATATGTTGATATATACCACTTTTAGCTTCTGGATCATTGGTTCCATATACTAGAAGCTAAATGTGGGGTGAAATCATTATATGTTTGTAGCGAACAACACCAAAATTTGTTCTTTGTCCAGTTGCTATTGGAATCTATTTTATACATTTTGTATCTATATACTAGATCATGAGTTTGGGCATCATGATTTGCAGATGTTGTTTCAAATGTATTGATGATTATACCTATTGTCAAGCTTTTGCAGCTACTTGTATCTTTCATCTTTTATAACACAAAACAGAAGAAAAACAAGAAGACAACTTGTGAAATTCTGAATCAAGTTACTATAAGTTGTTCGCCGAGGATTTGGTATTTTCCTATGGGTGAGTGCAAGCTAATGAGGGTCACTTTTGGCACGTTAGATGCAATAGAAAACTGAAAAATCAGGCATCCCTCGACTTAATTGTATTTTTTGAGATACTTACACAAAATATCGATACTTACACAAAATACCTTGGTTTGAGTAAAAAATATTAAATCTAGGAAATTGAATCACGTTTTCGAATATATAAGGTTTATGTATTGAAATTTTTTATAACTATGTCAAGTTTCATTTTTTCTAACATTCACTTTTTATTTTTTAGGCAAATGATAAGGTATATGTTTTTGTGGGTGCAACCTTTGAGGACCTAAATGATCCTTTCTGGATACACAAATTTGCAGGCATGTAGAGAACATATAGCACTAGTGCAGTACTATTTTTCAAAAATAAAATTAGTAATTTTTAATTTTTTTTATAATTATCTAAGTGATCATTCCTCGAAACTGGTACGTCTTTTGTGGGTGCAACCTTTGAAGGTCTTCATGAAATAATTATGAAATGGGTTTTTATAGAATGTAGAGGTCACTGTCTTCTAGTGCACCATATAATTTATTTTTAAATGATTAAGAATTGAAAAAGTTATGGAAAAAACACTAACAATATGTTTTTTTACTTAAGGAGTTAGGACACAATAGAAATAGAAATTGACCTCTACATTTTATTTTATTTTATAATTATCTAAGTGATCATTCCTCAAAACTGGTACGTCTTTTGTGGGTGCAGCCTTTGAAGGTCTTAATGAAATAATTATGAAATGGGTTTTTTATAGAATGTAGAGGTCAGTGTCTTCTAGTGCACCATATCATTTATTTTTAAAATGATTAAGAATTGAAAAAGTTATGAAAAAAACACTAACAATATGTTTTTTTACTTAAGGAGTTAGGACACAATAGAAATTGAAAAAAAGTAGGAAAATATAATATTTTTTAATAAAAATTACAAATTTAGAATATGCAGAATTTTTTTATTTATGGTTAAGATTTTGTAAAAAATGATTGTGTGTAGCATACTGTAATGAGTGCGTAAACAATGACTTCTTTAGAAACTAGAAGAATTGCCCAATTAGCTATGGTTTATCATATACGATAGCACAGGTTTGGTATTACCGAAGCAAATTCCAAACCATACACATATGACTATTGGTGACATGTGAGCAAGTGAATTGGCATGTTTAAATTCAAATTACATTTCCTGCCCTTATAGAATTGGAAAATGCATGTGCATTATAGAACTACAAAACACGTACATGTAATGTAGTTCTATAACATGCACGTGTTTTGTAGAGCTAAAAATATAGCACTATATGCAATATATCAATTGTATGGATAATAGTTTAGAGGGTGTGTTGAAGGGTTAAGGGCCTAGGAGGATGTTGGAAGATCAGGTGGGGATGGTTAATAGTTGAAAGGGGGTGGGGAAGGGTCAAGAGCCTAGGAAGATGTTGGAAATTCAAGTGGGGATGGCTAATAGTTGAGAGGGGGTGGAGAAGGGTCAAGGGCCTAGGAGGATGGTGTAAGTTCGAGTGAGTATGGTTAATAGTTGAGAGAGGGTGGGGAAGGGTCAAGGTCCTAAGAGGATGTTGTAAATTCAAGTGGAGAAAGATGAATGGAATAAGAACATTATGGGTTACAAGGGTGAAGGAGAGTGGGGATTGAGAGGATTATTAGGAGGAGGAGAGGTGTTGAAGACGTATAGGGTTAGAAGCAGTACACGAGACTTGAGTGATGAAGGGGGATAAGGTGGACGAGAGGAAGTGGATGATGGTTTAATGAGAGAGAGGATTGGTGAATGGAAAGTTGGATATGGAGTATTAGAGGGGGAATAATGGGTGAATCCACGGACCTGGGTAACACTTTTTGGCAAGCGCATTTCGGAAAAAATAGAAAAACACACCTCGGTCGAGGGCTTGTTAAGCCCTCGACCGAGGTCTTAATACCTCGACCGAGGGTTTATTAAGCCCTCGACCGAGGTATTGCGGGCTTTACAAACCCTCGGTCGAGGTATTTAAATACCTCGATCGAGGTATTTAGATACCTCGGTCGAGGTTCATACCTCGGTCAAGGGCTTAAAAAAACAGATTTAGCCCTCATTCAAACAAATGGAAAATTTCCTGTGCCTTGCAGAGGTGTAAACCCTGCCATTCCTAGCACATAACTAAGCGGAGTTGATACCGATAGATTCACCAACGAATATTCTATCCATTGACGTATCATACACGCATTTTGGCATTCATATGATATTTATTTTTTAATTACTTCTAAAACTTATACTTAGAAAACCACACTGCAACTTCGAAGCAGCTCAAAGAAAAATCCGTAGAGTTAAAAATACACGGCCAAAAAATTCTTAAAAATGCACACATCACATATCGATGTGTCCTCTTCAAAAGGGTATCTTTGGTTTTTCAATTTTTGAAAAAATAGAAAAAATTCCTTTACGTGGACAAATATGTGTTTAAAACGATGCTGAAATCGAATGTGGTCACTTTCGAAAAATAATAAATAATTGTATAATGCGAAAAAAATTAACAAAAAAATATGCACATCACACTGCATTTTATGTAGATCATGCTCATATATTTATTTTTTTAAAATTATTAATGCAAGATTGAATTACTCTACGTGGACATGAGCCACTTATTAGCTTCTTCAAATTTTTAAGGTCACACAGTTCATTAAATGCAAAAATTCACACATTAAATGACATCAGAATATTTTAAAAAAAATATCACTATGAATCCAACATAATATTCTACAATTTGTTTTCTTACTACAAGTCAAAATTCATATGGCATATATGCGTTTTGAGGGCTTCTATCTAGCACATGAGTAAAAAATCAGGTTTTCATCGCCAAATTTGGCCAAAAAGTGTTACCCATCTTCATGGAATCACCCTAATATGTGTTGGATGAGAGAGGTGAAGGAGGGGGAAATTGAAGAGATTGGAATGAGATGTGATAAAACAGAGAATAGGGGTCATCATGAGGTAGGGGGTTGAGGAGAAGGAATAAGTTGAAAACATAGAGGAAGGAAGTATAAGAGAGAGAGAGAGAGAGAGAGAGAGAGAATGATGTGGAGAGAGAATAATAGAGAGAGAGGAGGGGGCGTGAGGGAGGGATGGAGATAGAGTGAAGGAAAGAGATAGTGAGGGAGCGATAGAAGGTGTGTGTGTGTGTGAGGCAGGTTCAGGGGGATCGACAGAAGGAGAGAAAGGGGGTAGGTTCACACACACACACACCTAGAGAGAGAGAGAGAGAGAGAGAGAGAGAGAGAGAGATATGGAGTCCAAGATAAAGGGTGGAGGGTTTGGCGATGGAGAGAGAGGGAGGTTGTGAAAGAGAGAAACATGGAGAGGGAGGGTGAAAAGAGATAGGGAGGGAGGGATACAGGTTGAGAGTGAGAGAGAGAGAGAGGATAGGTAGATGAATAATTCCATAGAGGGTTGGTAATTAAGGGAGAATGGAGGGAGATATTGATAGAGGGAGGTAAATAGAAGGTGGAGAGAGAGGGAGAGACAGGGAGTTTGTGAGAGAAGGGGACAGACACATACACATAGATTGTGTGGGAGAGAGGGGGATGGGTGAGTGACAAAGTGAGAGGGGGAGGGGTGATAAATAGAAAGAGATTGGTGGAGGAAAGGATAGTGAGAGAGGTATATACAAGGTGGAGACAGATTATGAGATATGGGAAGTGAGGTAGAGAGAGAGAGGGAGAGAGAGAGAGAGATTGTGTGGGAGAGAGGAAGGTAGGGGTGAGCGATAAAGAGGGAGCGGGGGTGAATGATAGAGAGATTGATATGGAGGGAGGGATAGTGAGGGAGGTATATAGAAGGTGGAGAGAGACTATGAGAGAGGGGGGGTGAGGGAGTGACACACACACAAATATATATATAGAGAGAGAAGGGGGATGGAGACACACATACACACACACACACAAAGAGAGAGAGAGAGAGTGGTGGAGGGAGGGATAATGAGGAAGTTATAGTGAAGGTCGAGAGAGGTTATGAGAGAGGGGGGGTGAGGGAGGGACACACACACACACACACATATATAGAGAGAGAGATAGATTGTGTGGGAGAGAGAGAGGGGGGAGGTGTGAGAAACAATGAGAGTGGAGGGAGGGTGGAACAATAAAGAGAGAGTGAAGTAGGGAGGGATAGCGAGGGAGGTATAAATAAGGTGGAGAGAGGTTTTGAGAGATGCAAAGTGAGGGAGGGACACACACACATGCATAGAGATAGAGAGAGAGGGGGAGGTTGTTAGAGAGATAAGGGGAAAGACACACACACATACACATAGAGATAAAGAGAGATGGAAATACAAAGTCAGGGAGGGCCAGTGAGTTAGGAATATAGGGATATTGAGTATGGCACATGTGTATCCATAGATGCTAGAAATATTATTTAGGGATCGAGTCTTGTATTTCCTCCCTTGACCATGTTGAGGCATTAATACCCATATATAATGCTCAAAACCTCTTAAAGGCATGTGCATATTTTCTTGGAGACCAAGCATACCTTGAGTAGGTCATATGTGGTGCTTCAAGGAATATTTCATTAACATGGGTTCCTCAAATATTCCATTATGGCCTAAGGAATGAACATATTCCCTTAAACATGTCTCAGAGGTCCCATACCTACTGCTCAAAACCACCTAATTCTACTAACATCCATATTCATAGTCCAAATATACCTATGAGATGGAATGTGTGATTTTTTAAGGCATCCTTCATATCCATGGATGCATAGAAGCTTTAGTTAGGGCCTAAGGCCTTAGTTTCCTCCCCTGACTATGTCCATCGCCTTGAGATGCATACCTAGTGCTCAACAAATGATGATGGCATACATATCCCGATTAAGATTCAAATGATTCAATTTCAACATCATGTGTGGTAGTTGGAGGCATCAATTTTGGACCTAAATGGTTAAAATCATCCTTTAAGGCCTAAGGACCAAGTGTTCCCCCCCACCCATGTGAAGGGGCCTAATATCTATACTTATTGCTAAAAATGTTCTAATGGCACTAGTATCCGCATATCAAGGTAAATGAAACCATGGAAGGATCTATTGAGGTTGTTCAACACATCATTCTTGGCTCTAGATGGATAGAAGCATCTTCTAGGGACTAAGTCCTAGGTTTCCTCCCTTATTATTTCTAAGGTCCTAAGACACATACATAGTATTAGAAACCCCTAATGGTTCCCATATCCCCATTCAAAACAAAACTATCAACATGAGAGGCCATCTATGGTGATTCAAGGTGTCGTTCATGGACCTTGAGCCCTAAAAGCTAGTTTACAACCTAAAATTAAAGCTTTATGTACCAACCATGATTAACACCTTATCCTCCATATCTAATGCTAAAAAATCCTAATCATGGCCATATCCCAACTTAAAGGTTGATGATAACCTCAAGAGATCATGTGTGTTTGTTTGAGGTGTTGTTCTTGGCCCTATATGTCTATAGGATTCCTTTAGGGCCTAAGGACTAGGTTTCGTTCGTCAACTATGTCTACGGATATGTTTCTAGTGATAAGAGAATTCTAATGTACTGCATATTCTCTCTTAGATGCAAAATATCACATGTGAAGGGCCTATGTGCAAGTTCGATGACTTATTCATGGACCTCAAGCCTTAAAAGCTACCTTTAGGACATAAGTCGTGAGTTTCCTCCCTCAAGCATGGCCAAGGGACTATGACCCATACTTAGTTCTTAAAACCTCCTAATGGTGTCCATATTACAACACAAAGAAAACTTATGCTATTGGGAGGATAGGCATGGTTGTTTGGGATGTTGTTCTTGATAATGCTAAAATATTACTATAGGTCATAAGTATTGATGATGCAAACTATTGTTTTTATTCATTTCCCTAGCCATGCACTAAAACCATTTTTTGTGGTTCTCCATAACGCATGCGCGTTTTGCTTCTCCATAGCACGTATGCATTTTGCTTCTCCATAACACGTACGCGTTTTGTAACTATAAAACACGTGCGCGTTTTGCTTCTCCATAGCACGTATGCATTTTTCTTCTCCATAACATGTATGCGTTTTGTAACTATAAAACACATGCGCGTTTTGCTCAGCCTAACCTACGTGTCATATGACATGCCAGGCTCGAGCTTAACCAAACCAAGAATTACATAACTCTAGTATGTTGTGTTTTTTTGTATCATGAGCATGTTTCCTAAAAGTAGCATTGCATCTAAAAGGTCCATCAACTTCTTGCACACACCCCTATCTGTTTTTATGATTTTCATATGAATTTCCTTGGTATAGCGTAAGCATAATGTTTGTTCCTTTCATCCATCACATAGGTAGCTATCATGTTGATTTCCATTGAAATTTTAAAATGATACAAGGCTCGTCCCAGATCAGACCATTCAAATATATATTGAGCTCTTCACCATACTTCAAATCCAAATCCAGATAAAGTAATTCAAATGTGTACTTATCCTTAAGTTTAATTATGGTTTTTTATTGGTTTATAGACATGAAGTGGCCTTATTTGAAATCCAAACATTACCACCAAAACTTTATCCGCACCCTTGCTATCGAATGAAAAATTGATAAATGTCCTTTTTCAGCAATGACATCTCAAAAAATAGCTTTATTTTATTTATATACTGGGAGGTTATGTTCTCTTTATTATATCTCTACAACATCAAACTTAGGGAAGACATACTAGGAGTGATAGAGTTGTCAAAAGAACAGCCGCAGGGTGAGGTCATAGGGTTTGGAAGAGAAACGATGGCTTAGCCCATTGGTCGCTCTACCTTAGCGGGGCACACACCACATACACAGATAGCTACTATATATTGATCAACCCTATCTTTATATTGGGACATAAACTATTATGCTTCCATACCGAACCAACACTTGAGAGCTTATTTAAGCAGCTTCACTCGACCGCTTGAAGTTAAAAGGGATGATGGATGCATCTGATTCAACAACCTTATCAATTCTTCAAGGTGACCTATATTTTTCCTTTTTCCATAGGTGTCATTCTGGGATATAAATGAAGTGCTCTTCTTCTCCATGATACCTTTACTTTTCAACATTGGGGGAGAGGGATTTTAATAAAATGCTTGGAGGGATTCTCATCCTTCTGCTTAGGCATTTATAGTGAGGGGTCCTCTCTATTATAATAAGGTAACGTGATTGGATGAATCAAGGCACACGTCTTTGTTAAGATTCAAAAGAAACCTATCTCTTTAATCCAGATAATAATAGAGATTGGATGGGTGGATCAGCCAATCATTGGATCTCTTTGTTCCCTGCATTTATTATTTTAAGACAATTATCATTAAAAGTTGCTCTCTTTCATGACTCAGCTGGAAGGAAAGGAAATACAATTAATATGAGCAAGAATTATTATAACTACATCATGATGCATCCTTATCTATGAAACAACAATCTAGAATACATGAGCCATTATAAAAATAACAACTTTTAACCAATAATTTTTCTGCGTTAGAAGTCTCGAACAAGTCACTCGGTATGACGAATAACAATGAAATATTGAGAATTGGGGAGCTCAACAATAAATCGAACCCACCACTTAGGTACTAAAATATCAAGGTATTTTCTAAATCTTTTTTCAACCATTGGTACAATCTAATCATACTATACAAGTTTTGTCGCCCTCGTGTCTCCTTTCACACATATCTTTTCCCTTACTTTTTCTCTTTTTCTTTGAACTTGTACCAGATACGGTTCCATTCTGTTGAGATTTTCCATCAAGCACACAGTTTTTTATGTAAGATGGACGCTTGTAAAATTTTGTTTCTCAGCCAACCTTTGACCCTGTGTGCCAAATGTTTCCTCCCAAATTAAATGAATCAAATTGCTTGCAAGTAGTTAGACTTCCAATGCATCTAGAACTTTCTCACCCTTGAATTTGAAAAGTTACTATAATAAAAGTCTTGTTTTACCAAACGCTACAATTATGATAATGTAAAGTGTTTGATTAATGAATTTTTTCATTTTGATGTGTCTGGACCGTGGTCGCTTGGGTCACATGTCACAATCAAATAGGTGTCTTACAATGAGTGTATGGATGCAATTGAAACTGAGCTGGAAGGAGTCTTCGTAGAAAAGGACTAATTAATTCCATGTGTTTGTATGAGGGAGGTTGGCCATATTTTCATGGGAGTATAATGTTTGTAGGTTGGAATTTCCAACGGATGGAACCTTAATAGCCAAATTGCTTTGGAAATGGGTTATCTTAGATTCTATTGCATGTTCCAACTTTTATTTTTCCTAAAACGGTTGCACATTCTTAAGATTTCATGCTTTTAATTTCACATTTTTATACATATTTTACACAAATCTAGAAGTACTTCACAGGATTTTGACCTAGCAATTTTTACTATCTTGAATAGCTTTTGATTAAAGGTATTATCAAGATAAAAAAAATTGCATGGATTTTACCTATTAAGTTAAGATTTGAGTATCTTAGTTTAATTATAAAGAATTTACAATCAATAATCTTTTCATGGCAGAGCAAGTAAAAATGGCTAATGTAACCCTTCCACTTAGAGAAAGGTTTCAAGATCTAATGAGGAAATTGGTATAGTCCGTTAACTTACTATAACGATAGGCATGGATATATTCTTAATAAGAACTTTTTGAATAAACTTTTAGGTTTGAAAAGATATGCCTTGTTCTTCATATGATGAATGATGTTCTATTCGGGAAAAGGACATACATAGAATAGCTTGATTTTAGGCAAACACTTTTGCGGACCTATATAAAAAGATGGATATTGCATCCAATGTTATAAATTATGTTGCCATATTTTGAACCAAATTATTTATATGTCACTAGAGTTATATCTTCGAGATGTTGTAGTTCTTGTTCTTTGGTACATTGCCAGGTTCTTACAACATTTGAATTTTAAGGAAGCAATTCCCAAAAAAATATTAGGATTAGGAGGTTTAAGGAGAGTGATACTTCCTGTAAGAGATTGGTCAATTCAATATTGATGACAAAATTCAATGAGAATTATGTGTGTTTTCCTCTTCTTGTTGATCATGTATGAGAAATGAGATAATGCACCTTACAATAGAAAATGCATTTTTTGTTATGGTTAACTCTCATCTTTAGATTGATTGGTCTTATAGCAATAGCTATTAGAAATGGCAGGGACATTTCCACCTCGTGGCTCTTGTTAGACATTAAATCAATTTATACTTCAACTTTAATTGAATTTCAATGTGCTCTTTTCATCCTTGCAACTTTTTAATGCCACCTTTTTTCTTAAATTCATCAAAGAGACTTTCATTTTCATGTTTTATTTTTCCATCATGAAAGTAATTCCTTCTCATAGACTTTCATTTGCATGTTTTCTTTTTTCCATCATGAAAGTAACTCCTTCTCATTGTTGAAAAGCTTCATTTTATCTTCATCAACTCCCATTAAAGTGGTAATTTCTCTATAAATACCAAATCTTATCTCCTTATTTTTCATTAGTACATTCCACACCATCTACATCATCAATTTCATTTGTATGCATGCATCTTGTACCTCCTCTATCACAATATACTCCTCTTTGAACAAATCACTCATTCACAAGTTTAAAACCCTGTTCAATTTTTCGATTTACTAAAGTGCTTGCATCTTGTACCTCCTCTATCACAATGTACTCCTCTTTGAACAGATCATTCATTCACAACTTAAAAACCTTTTCAATTTTCCCATGTGTGTATATTGTTTTTCCTCTTCTCTGTACACTTTTTCTTTATTTTTCCTCAATGTCTTAAGATCATTTTTATACCCTTCTCCTTTATACCTTTATTTTTCTTATTGTATATACCTTCTTCCTTGAATATTTTTTGAAAAATATAATTAGTTTTCTTCCTTAATTAGTTTTCTTTCATAAATCATCTTCCACATTTCTTACTAATCAATTTGTTATATCAAATTAAAATTACAATAAGTTAATAAACCTAAAATCACATTAAACTCAGAAATTTTGTTATTCACCTACACATTTAAACTCAAAATTTACTTAAATATAAGAAATCAATACATAAATGGCTAATATAAACAAACAATATACATTAAACATGAAGATCATGAATACATACATTAAAAAATTACAATTGCAATAAATACATAAAATAAATATAAAACATATCAATTATTTTTTTATTATTGAAAAAATCGAACACTATAATGTACATTATAGTCATAGGATTTTAAACATGGGTGAAGAGGCTCATTACCTAATGCCTCAACTACCTCAAGATATCATGTCTTTAACTTATACAACATTAATATGATCACTTTTTCTACCAAATTGGTAATTTACAATCTCATTAAATGTTATTCACCCTAATTTACAATCTCATTAAATGTTATTCACCCTGCAATACTGCGTTCGAATCTTCATGTCAGGCCTGCTCCCGGATATGGCCGATTCAGCCACTTCATTGACAGTGCTCCTGCATCAAATTCCATAGGAGAACATTTATCTACCGTTTGAACAAATACAACCATCCCACCCCGAAACATGCAACCTCTAGCACAGCTATGGAGATGAGGATTCCAGCTGGAATATTCCACAGCGAGAGTCTGTTGGGCTTTGCGGGCTTGTGACGCAGGATGCCAGTCAAGTCAGGTGGTGGGCAGGTTAAACTGAATGAATGAAGCATGGCGTCCTCTGAAGAATTGTAAGAAAAAGCCATTGAGATTTTGATATAGACGGTGTTTGGAGCAGTTGGAGATTGGATGCCATTGAACAGACTTCCTTTAGGGAAACATTTACCTATGCCATCCAATCTGTAGGCGAAGGCTTTGCATCTACAGTCAGTCATACAGATCTCCGTGCACTGTTCCAATGTGCGGTGGTCATTGTATGTATCCAGATCATTCCCATAAAAGTCAGCATGCTTCAAGGAAAGAAGTTTAATGTTGTAATTAGAACTGCAGTATTCTTGAGTCTTGAGAGCATGAATAGGCTCACAGCCCTCGAACCAATTACTGCTATTCACCATGCGGAAGCCGGATAAACAAGCACAATGGGGCCTCGGGGCGTCGATGCAAATTCCATTATTTCCGCACAGACCTTGAATTCTGCACTGCTGTGTAATTGCTTCCCAGACAATGTTCCATTGAGAGGAATAGCTGTCCCAGCTGTAAGCTCTGAGGTTGCCGTCAGGGTCTAGGGTTAGTCTTCTCAGCGGCGTTTCTCCGTAGTCCGATGTATTGAAAGTATATCCGTCACTGGACTGGAAATTGCCTCGCTCATCCATTGCTGCCGTTCGGGTGCTGCCATAGTGGCTTCTGCCAGAAGTGTAGGCAATGAGTTCTGGGTCAGGCCAGTATACAACCAAATTGCCGGTTCCATCAAAGGAGAGACTCAGAACATTATGGCTGTCGAAGAAGAGACGGTAATAGCCGGTCGTGTAGGTTGAATGGGTGAACCTAGATCTAAGCTCTGTGTTCATTGCCAGGGATTGGCTAGGAAGGAGAGTATCAGTAGGATGCTGGAAGCTTTGCCACACAGGATTTCCATTTTTATTGAGTAGGACAAGATTGCCCGTGTCCCTTAGCACAAGCTCTGCAACCTTATCAGACTTGCCCGTCTTAGATTCCCACACAAAGATTTTATTGGCATCAGTGAGAACCAGATTGCCATCTTTCCTCAGAGTAAGGGAAGATTCCCATCCGTTGAGTGGATTATCTCTGTTAGCCATCCATACAACAGTTGTATTCGGGCGAGCATACCATATTGCAAAAGCGTAAGCGTTGAAACCAACTGGATAGAACCCTGCAATGAATGTTTCTCTAGGCTGAGATACAAGATACGATCCCCGACCCCGTGGAATTTGCTCTGGGGAGAGAGCCTGCTTTCTTCCTAGGGACACCAACTTGCTGATCCCGTACCCCTGCATGGAATTACTCTTGGGAATTGAACTAATTGCAGGTAAAACTACTAGAAAATAACACAAAAGCCAAATGGATTTGTGACTTTTTATTTCCATTGCTACTCAGTCACCCAGACGGCTGCTATGCTGATTGTTTCAACCCATTTACAAACATAATTAAAAGAGTTCTATAGTGCGGGACCTGAGGAGAGCGGAGTGAACTAGCTCGGCGGATGCAAGACTCCCCACTGAACTCAAAACGCCCCACTGAGCTGTAATTTATTATAGAACGAAACCGGAATTTTCGAATTTCATTAAATAAACGAAGACTTGTATATCTCTCATTTGGGTAGCGTACACGAATTATTGAATCCACGCCACGGCTGTATGTGGGAGACGGCTTGTTTCCAATCTCTATCATATCATTCACAAACGATAAAAAAAAACATCGTAAATTTATGACACCTGACGATTTATCTATTATGAACCATGTGAAGAGACATCCGGAATGGTTGGGAATCTTTGCACTTCCATTGAATGGAATATGGAAGGTGTCATGTAGTTTTCCTGCACTTTTGTCTTTCTGGCATAGAGTTAATTTAACTTTGGCTTTATTAACTATCCAAACAAGATCTATGGTCAGAGTATAGATATGAACCACAATTTCCTCCCCAAAGGTTAGCTCAATTGGTAAGACGTGCACACACTTTCTCGGTTCGGGGAAGGTCACAGGTTCAAGCCTTTAGTCCTCTGGGGTTAGGCCTTCTCCTAGGATGGCCGGCGGTTTACCACCTCTACCATCCACAAATGTGGGGAAGTATTGCTGGGTTTCCCGTGGATCTTTCCATCTGGAAAATGAACCACAATTTCCTGCACTTTTGTCTTTAACTTTGGCTTTATTAACTATCCAAAGAAGATTTATGGTCAGAGTATACATAAGAACCACAATTTCCTTCACTTTTGCCATTCTGGCATGGAGTTATTTTAACTTTGGCTTTATTAAGTATCCAAGGAACCACAATGGTTGCACAGCTATTTGCAAAATGTAGGTTCTCTGAAATGTAGAATTTTCTATTGGTCGGCAATAAATAACAGTGTTGTGGCATGGGAAAATTTGGTTAAGAGGGGATTCACAAGACTAGGGTTCTTGCAATTATTGTGAATGAAAGTATTGAACGTGTGTTGCAAAAGTATTTACAATTATCATGAATATAATTAAGAATGTAATAAACATATGCTGCAAACATATTTACAATTATCATGAATGTAAGTAAGGGGTCATTGTTTGGGCTACTCGGTCAATTAGTATGATGGTGAGATCACAAGTATTTTTATTATATACCATCAGAGCACACGACAAGCTACAATCATACACCTCCAAGCCCACTGCACTAGGCATTTATCTCCATCCATTGGTAGCCAAATGATTATTAACCTACAATCATACACCCCAATGCCACAACCTACAATCATACATCTCAATGCCATCTATAGGTAGCCAAATGATTATTATAAGTTTAATTTAAATGTCTCATGATCACAGTGACCTTGATGACAATGGCAAGATCAAAGTGCCATGCATATTCTGTTATGGCTCAACTAAATGTAATGAATGCATAGATGGGTGATTATCATTCGTTGGGTTTGAATATCTAGAAACAAAGTATATTACCTTGCTAGCTGAACAGAACTCCACAGCTCCAGGTTAAGCTCCAGCTCATTGGATTTGCATAACTTATATTTTAAATTTACAGCCATCTATATGTATAAACATATATCTATATTCACATTCATCTAAGTATTTACAACAACCTAAAATCTTGTTTATGTTTTGTGCTTAGCTTGTATGTGTTTTGTGCTTACCTTGTATGTGTTTTGTATGTTTTTCATTGGCATAGAACTCTAAATTGCATTGTTAATTGGGCATTGCAGAATTATAGAAGTAGACTTGGACTTGTCTTTGAATTGACATTGCAGAATTGTAGATTAAAGTTGGACTTGCTGAACTTTTATTGGGTATTGGATTTGGCATTATAAATAGATAAACCAAACTACTAATTAATGAACTAGCAGATTGGTTATTAGAAAATAGAAGAACTTAATCTAAGTTTCCTCTAAAGTGTAAAAACACCAAAAATTCCAAAAATTATATATATATTTTTAAACTTGTTTATATATTTTTTTCTCTCGAAATAAATCATTCAATTTACATATATAAGGACAGTGGTAAATTATTTTTGCATAAATGGTGAGGTCCCCCACACTCATAGAATATGCCAGCTCTTTTCGAAATAACTATCCAAATGACATGTTAACACTATGCGATTATGTTTTACCTGTAACTTAGTGGATTAGATTCCAACAATTTTGGAATCCGCATCAATTTCGTGATAGAAACACTAAGACCAAGTGAACTATCTACCCAAGTGGGTATTGTGAATCTTTATCATTTATTGAATATAAAACGAAAACCATGATTAACCTAGTCATCCAACAGGCCAAGTTTTCTAGGTTTGGAAATCTTTATCATATCTTGAATTTGTGAAAATAACACCAAACCCCACATAGAGCAAGTTGTCTAGGATTGGAAATCTTTATCATATATTGAATTTGTAAAACCAAGTGGCGTACGATATCATATCTTGAACTTCAATTGTGGAAGGTATTGAAGGAAAGTTACATTTGTTTTTACTTTGTTGGAATGTAATTTTGTCGATATGCTTCTTTGCGCTTCTTTGCGTGTACAGATGGTTAAAGAGTGAACCAGACTGAAAATGAGATATGAGAATGACTACACCAGCAATCAAACAGGGTAAAGAAACAGTCCACAAATTTATTCCATCGTCCAGACTATAACCTCATTTTCATAAATCCACCTCTACTTCACTCAGAGTGAAAATAAGATGTAAAATTATTGTTTAAAGTTAGTTACATAGTTACTACGACTTTTGCTAAATCTCTTTTAAAATGAATCTATGCTTGTTCTAATTTAATTGCTTCGCATCATATAATATTAATTATTGATCAAGATTAAACTTCATATATGAAACTAGTTACAATGTTACCTCAAATTTAAAATAAAAGTTTTTTTTTAATATAAAATTTATAATTGGTTTTGGGTTAATTGCTTCTCATCATATGATATTAATTATTGGTCAAGATTAAACTTCATATATGAAACTAGTTGCAATGTTACCTCAAATTAAAAATAAAAGTTTTTTTTAATATAAAATTTATAATTGGTTTTGGGTTGTTAAACTGACAGTAAAGACACCACACATGGTTGTAAAGAGAAAACTGGCCATTGACTCATTTGCTTAAATGGAAAGAAACCCAATTTTAATTAATAAAACCAATTTTATCAATATCCATTAAAAAAATAATTGTAATTGATGTTTTAATTTTTAAAATAAACCTGAATCTATGAAATAATATTTTTTTAAATATTTACAAGACACAATATAATGATTTTAACCCTATGTCCATTTTTACTTATATTTATTTGATGATTTAACACATTTCCGAATTCATATATTTAGTATTAATCAACCAAACTTGTTAAACCAAAAAATAGAGAAAGAAAAGAAACAGTTTTTTAATCAGTCGAGTCTTTTCAAAGATTGATGCAGTGGAGTGAAATTTCTTTCACTAAATTGAAAGTTGCGAGTTATAAGGATATTTTCATCAATTTTGAGATAGGAATACAAGGTTAAGATTTAATCATCTTAATTTTTATAAATTAAATACTAAAACTAAAATTAATATTAATATTTCTAAATATTAAAATAATATAAATAATTTAATATTTAAAAATTAAATTATAAATTAAAATTAATATTTTTAAATATTAAAATTTAAATTAATAATTTTTCATCAAAATATCATGTTGTTACCTTGTGATTTTTGTTTCAAGTGGCATTATTTCTTTGAATGGTAGTTATAAATCAATTCACATTTAGTTGTGATTTTTGTTTCCAGTGACATTATTTGTTATAAATCAATTCACATTTCTTGAATAATAGTTATAAATCAAGTCACATTTGGAACTAAGAAACATTATAACTGTCCTCACTGTCTATTTGAATAATATTTATGAGTCAATTATAGCGGTCCTCACTGCCCATTGTCAATTTGATAATTGACAAGTGACCTGCGATACATTTGACCATCATTAATAAAAAAAAGAAAAATCATTAGGATAATCGTAAATTTATATTTCAGGTCGCACCCACAAACCCACTGAATCTGATCATGTTTGGCTGAACATCGTAGACTATAGATGAGTGGCCGTCGTTGCGTCTATGGATATCCTGCAACTGTTGGGCAACACATTTCACGTTATATAACTCTGCTTCTTCCCATTGCCTGTTTCACTTCTCAGCTCTTACTGCATTCCCTCGTTGTATACTTATGATCCGTTCTGATCCACAGCTGTAGAATTTCTCAAATATGACGGAGAGAAGTAGTAAGGCGCTGTACTTAACATGGAAGTTTATCGTACTTATAATGCTCTCTGTTTTGATATGGAGCCACCAACTGAAGGTAAAAGCGGCAGAAATCTCCTCGTTGGAGCTCAATTCCGTTCTCAAACCGGGTGATTCAATCTCTTTGCTCTCTGGGAACCATATATTCGCTGCTGGCTTTAAACCCGAAGGTGCGCCGGGAGCTTATGCCTTTGGTATTTGGTATGCTGCCATACCTGATAATTCCACTGTTGTGTGGCTTGCCAACAGAGACCGTCTTGTGGATACAAACTCCTCTATGGCGCTCACCCAGGAGGGGAACATGGTTCTATCTACTTCAGACGGAACCGTTGTCTGGGCCACGAATACTAGTGACAAAGGAGTAAAGAAGGCCGTCTTGCAAGAAAATGGATCTTTGGCACTCTTGCCCGCGTCCAGCGACGGTTCATCTGTTTGGCAAAGCTTTGATCATCCTACCGACACTCTTCTGCCTATGCAGCGATTCCTAAGGGACGTCGCTTTGGTATCAAAGAAAAGTGTGAATTCTTACTCATCTGGCGACTATAAGCTCTCTTTCAACAGGGACAACAGACTTTCACTGACATACACTGGGGAAGCAGTAGCAGCCCCGGCCGAATATTGGGTGGATCTTGATTCTATGGATCAATCGCAGCAGTATGCGGTCACTGGTGGTGGAGGCGAACTGATTATCGCCAATGCAGGCATGAACACAACTGGTGGTATCATCATAAGCGATGGGATTGTTTTCATGCCGTCCGATTTCGGAGAAGGCAATCTGAGGAGACTCACCCTGGCTAGTGATGGAAATTTAAGAGTC
>LPNX010126437.1:39665-59896 GCA_001517045.1 Pseudotsuga menziesii | reverse complement strand
GTGAAAGTCTTGGGAGACAAATCCCTTCCGCGTCTAGAGCTAACTCGAGAAAATGACAAAAAATGCTTACATGAGTAAATTCTCACAAACTGTGAGCAAAGTAGAAGGTAGAAGCAAAGCATTAAATCGAGTGGGATGGAATTTGCCCCTTAAAGAAAGGGTCCAGCTTTTTCTGAGAACCTAAAGAAATGCTGGAGGCCGCCTCCTTTTCTCTACGCGCTTTATTGGACTTTCGCCCTCGGGTAAGGGGTGGAGACGGGACTGAAATGTCTTCAGGTTCAGAAGTTTCCACAGAGCTGCTAGAGGGGACTGAAACAACCAGACTTGCAGGGGCAGAGGGTTCAGGATCTGAAGCCCGAATTTCCCTCGCTACTACTGATTCTGGGGGGGCGGGATTCTGGAGGCTTTCATCTGCCGGAGGATCTTCCTTAACTGTTGTTGATTCTGGATCTAGGACTTCAACTTCCTTCAGCGCATCAAAGCTGTTTTTATTTTCTAGAGTTGCCTCTACTGGATGAGTGGCCTTCGAAGCCTCGACTGGCTCCTTTCGCCTTGGCTGCCTTCGCCAGTTAGTTACTGGCTGAAAATCACCTTCTTTGGCTGGACCTGCATCCTCAGAGGCTTTGGGGCAGCTTTTTGCGAAATGACCGTAAGCGTGGCACTGGAGGCACTTAAATGGTATCTGCTCGTAATCCAGCTCTTGGATATCGCACCATTCTCCCAGGGAGAGCTGAATTGCTTCCAAAATTCCTTTCTTGAGGTTAACCTCAACACATATACGAGCACAGGTAAATTGGTCCCCTTTCGGCTCCGCGCTATCCAGGAACCGCCCAAGCTTATTTCCAATGTCCTCCAGAGATCCTTTCCCCCAGAGATGTAAGGGAAGATGAGGCAGCCTAACCCAAACAGGGGCTGCGGTGATCTCAGCTCCAGGGTTGAAATCAAGAGTCCAGGGGGCTAAGAACAGCCCCCTTGACCCCATGAAATAGGGTCCAGATCTGAAAACTAGATCACGGTCCTCTTTCCTCGAGAAGCTGAAGGCAAAAAAACCCCTGCCTACTGCATGCAGAGAAACAATTCCATGCTTCAACGGCTTCCAACAGTCTTCCATCCATGCCTCCACCGATTTGGGGCTAGGCCATAACCCTGTAAACTTTCCAATGAGGGCGTTTTCTGCTAGCTGGAGGGAAATATTGCAAGGCTCCTCTGGAGATAGCTCCAGAGAAGGGATCTCCTCCATCTTCTTAACAAACTTAGACGAGAGAGAAGGCTTGGATTTAGGTCCTGCCGAACGGACTAAAGCTTTGAAAGCTTCCAATGGATTTTCTCCCATCTTATACAAACCCTTCGGCTCCGCGCCCCTGCAAACGAACCAGAACCAGAAGCTCTCAGATCAGATCGCCAAAGATCGCATTATTGCTGCAGAGATCACCTTCAGAGATAGCATGCAGAGTTAGATCATGCGGCAAGATCGACCGCCTTCAGTTCAGATCGCTAACCATTCAGGGTCTGTGTGCAGAGATCGCAAGAGACCGCCTTCAGTTCAGATCACAAGAGACCGCCTTCAGTAGAAATCCCAGAAGCATACAGATCGGATCGCAAGAGATCGCATGCAGAGATAGTTTGCAGAGATCGCCTTCAGAAAACGCATGCAGAGAACACATGCCCTCCATAATCCATAATCACCTTCAGAGATCGCCCATCATGTGCTCTCCATAATCGCCTTCAGAGATCGCCGCCCGCCTGCATATCTCAAATCTTTATAATTAGTTATTATGAATTTTACTATTTTTTATTTTTTATAATTATTTATTGTAAATTTTACTTGTTTCATTCTCCTATCATGTCGTACTATTAATAAATAAATATTATTATCATTTATAATTAAACCATATCTACTTATTGTTTTTTAATATATTTTGTCTATACATTTTCCTAATTCTTAAGTTAATATAATAATTATTTTTGAAATGTATTCATTTACATATGTTTATCTTTTCGGAATATGCATAAACTAGCATAGCCATTGAACTTGTGGCTAGTAAAGGTTGAAACTTCATAAGTTAAATGTTGTACTATTATTTATGCATGGACTACTAGTTTATCCATGCATGAGCTACTAGTTTAGCAATTTTTTTATAACTAGCACAACAACCACTTAATTTGTGGTTGGTGAAGGCCGATAGACAAGAAGTTAAGTACCATGAAATTATGTGTTATCCATGCATCAACTACCGATCCTCTTTATGTGTGATCCATACATTCATGCATCATTTACAAGTCTTTTGCATTCTTTTTTTTTTCTTTATCCCATTTTTCTAGTTATCAATTCATCAACTACTAGTTATCTATTAGTTACTAGTTATCCATTTATCAACTACCAATTATTTTTTATATTTTTTTATATATATAAGTGTTTATTTCTAATAGTGAACTACTTACATAGAATCAATTTAGATAATACACTTGTCTCATTTTTGAGTTTATGTTCTAGATACCAACCTTTTAGTAAATTAAATTTAACCAACTTATATTAGTATAAAAATATTTAGAAATCTTTGAAATGTATGAATTTAGTTTTCAAATCATATATATTCTTAAAACAACGATTTCAGACTTATTTTTGTTTGTTAAAAAAAAAATTACCCACTTAAACAAATGATTTTTTTAATGCATTGCTTTTATATTTTTTCATGAAGAAAAAAAGTTGATTTGTATTAATAAAAAACTACATACAAAATGGTATGTAATTGTTCTTGCTTTATGCAAATTTACATCTTGTCTTCACATCATTGCTTATGCAATTACTTCTCCTTTTCAGGTGAGTCTGAGAGAAGCCATGACTAGTCATAATAGACTGTCATACATGTTGGTAAAAACACCCATTTGAGACTAATACAAGAAGGAACAGTTTTCCAACTTCTGAGCTGATTATGTACATGTAAAAAGAGTTGAGTCTGGCATGATTTATGAATTTCATTGCATGTTGCTTGTAGGCTGTCCCAAAAATGTTTTATAGCAGTGGTTTAGTGAGGCAAAATAAGAAAAGGCCTGTGAGGGTACTCCTTGGCCCCTGTGTCCTTTATCTCCATAATTTTCTAGTGTCCCCAATGCAGATTTAGTCTCGCTTTTGAGAGTTTGTCTGCTTCCGTGTTTTGTTCCTTGTAGACATGTTTGAATGAGATTGATTCAAAAAAAGAGAGAGTCCTGTTTATCTCTTCATATAGTGTGTCTAGTGTAGAAATTCTGCATCTCTGAGGCTTATTTATCTAGTTTATAACAACCATTGAATCACCAAAAAATTGAAGCTTTTTGCAGTTCCTTTCAATTGCAAAACAAAGGAGAAGTTTCAAGGTCATAAGCTCAGCGTAGTTGTTGGTACCGGCTCCCAGCCCCATGGAGATTTGGAAATAGTGGTTTGGATTCAGATATAAGATTGCTCCTCCCCCACATGTCAAGTTTTGGGAAGCTCCATCAAAAAAATCCCAAGGGATGTTTTTGTTCAGCTGTTCAGGAACAATGAGTCTTGGAGAGGGGTTGTTCTTAGATTGAGGAAAGTAAAAAAGAATATCCAAGCCCTTCCTTGCTACCTCTTCAGGAGAGCTGGCTTTTTCAAGGAATATGACCCTATTTCTGGCCAGCCATATTCCCCAGATGTGGATGAGCGGGAAGGCTCTGAGCTGGGTAGTTTGAGGGGATGAGGACCAGTCCTTCCATGCCTCTTCCAATGTGCTTCCTTTCCAGTTAAAGGTGGAGGAGGTACAAGATTTGAAGTGCTCCCATACCTCTTTGGAAAAGGTACAATATAGGAATAGGTGATTTGTGTTTTCCTCATCATCCTTGCATAAGCTACACCACCTAGGCCTTGCTATCTGTCTTTTCTGTAGATGATCCCATGTAGGGATTTTGTTTGCAAGTGCACACCAAGTGAAGATTTTTTCCTTTAGTGGGCATTTAATCTTCCAAATACCTTTTTGCCACCATTTTTTATTTTTCTGGAAGTGTTGTAAACAAAGTTGTTGGTATCCAAGCTTTGGGGTGTATTTCCCATGTTGTGTTTTTTCCCATATCAACTCATCTTCTCTGTTGGTTATCCAGATGTGAGATGATTGCAAAGCTAGGGTGTACTGATCCCATAGCCTTGCCCATTGGTTTGGAAGCTCCAAATCCTGACTTCTCCTCCAACCTTAATGCTAGATGTTTGTTGAGATAGGGTTTGCTATTTGATTCAAATGGAAACACCCCTTCTGATGGATTAGTTGAATTAATTGTTGAGGAAGTATGTGATTATGAGCGCTACCTGGCCATGGGTCCTCTCCTATTCTGAATTTTGTTTCATCCCCTATCTTTCAGACTAGGCCTTCTGAAATAAGTGTGAAGGCTTTGCATAAGGCTTTCTAGATAATGGATCCATTTGGAGGTTTTATTGTTCCCATATCCCTGATCCAATCCAGAATCGGGGTTGGTGAAATGTATTTGTGGATGATGAATTCTGTCCACAGACTCTGAGTTGAGATGAGTCTCCAACCTGCTCTTGCTTCCAAAGCTTTTGCAAAGAAAGAAGTGTTTTTTATGCCCTAGCTTCCCATTTCTTTTAGTCTTGCAATTTGGTCCTATTTAACCCAGGGAAGAACCTTTTGATATTTTTTCCCTGACCATAGAAAAGTGGAGAAGATTCTTCGATATTTGTTCAGAATTGATTTAGGAATCCATGCCAATGCCATCTAGTAGACTGGAATTGCTTCTAAAACTAATTTAATCAATACTAACCTGCCAGCTTTTGATATCCATCTATTGCATCAGTTGTTGATTCTGGATTCTAGTTTAGCTAACATCCAATTCCAATCCTCTTTTTTATAGCAGTTTGGTTTGAGTCTGAATCCCAGATATTTTATTCCATCATCCAAAGAGAGCTATTGATAAGGGAATAACTCCCGAAAAGATCTATGAGTTTCCTCCTCCAAGTTTATTGCTGTAAGTGAGGATTTCTGGATATTTATTTGCATTCCTGTAGCTTTGGAAAATAGGATTAGGATTTCTAAGAGCCTTTCTCCTTCTCTTCTTGAGTCATTACAAAAGATAAGGATGTCATCCACAAATAATAAATGTGTTATGCTCAAGTTTGTGGTAATTCTGATTCCTTCAAATAGCCCTCTTATTTTTGCATCTAGAATAGCTCTACTTAAACCTTCCGCAACTAGTATAAAGAGTAGAGGGGATAGAGGACAACCTTGTCTTAATCCCTGCTCAGCATGGAAAAAAAGGGGAAGCTGCTCCATTGATGAGGACTACAAGGGAGGCAGTTGTGATGCATGCAAAAATTCATTTTATGAAAGGATAGTTGAAGCCCAGATGGGTGAGGAGTAGCTTAAGATAGATCCATCTTACTCNCAATTTTTAGGATTGCCCCCTTTTTTTTTTTTTTTGGCACTGTGAAGACCCTCCTAGGCAACCCCTATGGCTTCATGAATTTGTCGATCCTCCAAAAATCCAAACTATTCCTTAGAAATGATTTTAGAAAGGACCTTTCGAAATCTCTGTGCAATTATCTTGCTGACCACCTTATAGGTTATGTTGCACAGTGAAATAGGCCTGCAGTCCTCCAAACTTCATGGATTGTCCTTTTTTGGGATTAGGGTTAGAAAACTTGAGTTCAGGGGAAGGTGGAGGACACCATTTCTTCTTGTTTCCTCTACCGGCTGTAATAGGTCTGGGCCAATGGTGTCATACCCAGCTATAAATAATTCTACGGTCCACCCATCAGGCCCTGGGATTTTGTATTTTTGAAAACTGAGTAAAGTTGCTTTTACCTCCTCCTCAGAAACTTCTTCCATTAGCTCCATATTGTCTTCCTCACTGATGGTCCTAGGGAAGCACTGAGTAATTCGAATTACTTCAGCTATGGTTGCTTATTGGTCTTCTTTGAAAATGTTTTCGAAGTATTTCTTCCTTGTTTCTACTAGGTCTTCAAAGGTGTTTGTTGTCTCATTGTTTTCTTTTTTTAACTCCCAGATGGTATTTTGTTGCTTCCTTCCTTTTGCAAATGCCTGGAAGAATTTGTATTATCATCTCCACATTCCATCCAAATTGCTCTACTTTTTAATCTCAAGACCCCCTATCTTTCCAATAGGATTTTGGTCCTGGAGGTTTCCAGTGAATAGAGTTTCTCTCTGTCCTGTTGAGTGAGGAATCCCCCCTCTTCTTTGTTTTGGAATTTCTTTCAAATCCTCCTCAATTTGGATGATTGTCTGATCGTCCTGATTCTTCTTATTTACTGCCCACTCCTTAAGGAGTTTTTTTATTCGGAGTAGGTTTTGAGAGAAATGAATGGAAGCCCTAGTGCCATTTCCTTCCTGATAAGGTATCCAATTTGATTGGATGAGTGGAACTACCTCTTCATTTTTTAGCCAGGTAGAACAGAGCTTGAAAGGGCTTGCTGGTTTTTTTGGTTGTTTCCTTATTTCTAGGGAGATGGGTAGGTGGTCCGAATCTGCTCCTGAATCCACCCATTATTTGAACATAAAATATTCCTCCAAATATCTTCTGATAACAGGAATCTCTCCAGTCTCTTCGCTATTCTTTCTTCTCCCACCCGTCTGTTTGACCAGGTTGGCTTTAGAATCTGCGGGTCTATATCTATTAGTTTGGAGTCCATCAGGAGGTTGCTGAAGTAAGGGGCTAAAGGATTTGTTCATGCTTTTGGCCCCCATATTTCATGAGCTCCTAAGGTGAAATTGAGATCCCCACCAATAATCAGTTTTCTTTCTTTAATAAGCCCAGATTTTCTGAAAGAATCCTAGAATTCTGATCTGTTAGAGTAAGGCCCATAGATGTTAACAATTGTTAGGGTTACGTTTGTCTCTGCCCAGCAGAGCTGGGCGCCTAGCCCGAAGGAGGATCCCCAAGAGTTTCTACATCGAATACTTGAGTTCTTCCAGCCAATTGCTAACCCTCCCGAGTGTCCATTAGCTCTTTGTGATGTGAAATAATAGAGCGGTAAAAGTGAGGATAACAAGGATTCTACTTCCATCTTTGGTCCCATGGTTTCTTGTAGAAGGATGACTTATGGTGATTGGACCTCAATCATCCTCTTTAGGGAAAGTTTTTTCTGGGTACTTTCCAGACCCCTGCAATTTAGAGAGAGAAATTTCATTTTGGAACCCCGTCTGGGGTTTGCACTGCTCTAAGCGCCCCAAATAGGGTTTGTTGTCTTCCACTTTCCTGGTCTCTGAGTGCCTTATTTTGGGCTGCGGAGAGATGTGAAGGTCTTCCCCTTCCTCTGCTTTTGGAGGTGATATTAGGGTTTACCCCAAGCCCTTTAGCAGGGGATATTGGATTCAATGAGATTGGGACATCTCTTGATTGAAGGTGGAAACAAATAGAAGTGGATAGGTTGGACGAGTCAGGTTTTGAGAGGGGAGGGGAGACTACCGAGTTTGTGGTTGAAGCTGATTTTTGAAGGAAAGCAAGGGAGCATCTTTGGGTGGGGATGGGACTAGTTGTGAGAGGAGAAAATAGATTTTTGTCCTCATTTAAAGATAAAACATTCAAATGCTTGCTAAGTGAAGATGGATTCATACTCGATGAGGTCAGCAAACTCGGTTGAAGCTTCGGTTTCTAAAGCGGTCCCTCATCTGTTGCTGTGGCCATTACCTCTGATTGTTCCAACAATTGATTTGTAGCTTCTGATGCACGATGTTCTTCAACCAGAACTAGATTCAAAGCAGTGCCCTTTGGGCTCGAGGCCTCTGTTTGTCTGACCCACTTCTTCCTTCCTGATGATGATGGAACATAATTTGGACAGTTCTTAACCAAGTGTCTTGTTTCATGACACTTGTGGCATCAAAAAGGGAGCCCTTCATAATCCAACAACTATTTCCTTATCTTAGTTTGCCAAATTAGGTTTATATGATCCTGGAGACTTGTTATAATGTTCAGTGAGACTAATATTCTGGCTACCTTCTTGATTTTTGTTTTCTGGTATGAGAGGTCCGCCTCTATGAAGGTCCCCAGCTCCTTTCTAATATCACTAAGCGATGTCGGGCTCTAGAATTCCCAAGGTAAGCCTGGAAGACAGACCCAGACTGGAATTGTGTCAAGTCTCTTTGTATCTGTGTCAAATAACAACGACCATCTCTTCAACTAAAAATGGGTTTTCCCAAAGGTCCATACTTTCTTGAGGATGAAGTTCGCATCTTCTCTGCTGCTGAAGCAAAAGCCAAACAAGCCTTTTGCTAGCGGGGTGATTTCCAGGTCTTCTCCTTGAAAACCTGACCAATTGATTCGAACCCATTCTTCCATTTTTCCTTGCGTAGGGTTTTTCCCTCTAATTTTCCCAACTAGGGCCATCCCTTCCATCTCCTGGGCTTCTGCCATAGAAACACTAACTCCACAGATTAGGTTCACAATTCCTCTGGAAGGATTTAAGCAGTGGTTTTTCCATTTTTTGGAGCCTCGTAGGGTTTCGTCTGAGCTGTTATCATAGAGAGTTCCTTCACCTTCCAAATTGGGATTTTGTAGTGGACTGTTCAGGAGTCCGTGCGGTGGTCCTGTGGCCTTCTCTTCTTCACCTATGGATGCTAGCTGCTCCAAGAATGAGTCTATCCCTCTGTTCAAATCACCGTTCGGTTGTGGAAAACTTTGATGTGGCAATGCTTGAAAGGGAGCACTGTGGGTGATTATTGCGTCGGAGCCATGTAGGGTTTGGCCTTTGGAGAATAATGTGAATGGTGCACCTCCCAGTGATGGGTTAAGAGTTCTAGCTGCAAAATTCCCAAGCAACCCTTCCTCAGCAAAGGGCAGTGAGTCCGGAAGCCTAGCACAATTTCCAGCTGGCAGATTTTCTAGGCTGTTCTGGACTGTTGTCGGTGACGGTATTCCGATAATTTTCAGGGTTGAGAAAATATTTAACCCCTACCATGGGTCCTCCATGTAGTCCACCATGTCTTCTACCGGTAGACCTACTCCTGGATCCAAGTTGACCGTGACAGTTTTCTTCCCGTTTGTTAAAAACCAAAAAACAAAAAATCCGGAAAAACAGTCTGTTGCTCCTTTCACTGTTGCCTGTCTAAAAGTTTTTAAAAAATCCCTGTCCTCCGTGGAGCCCCCATGGGCTCCTGCTTATAACTCCTGTATGACCTCGCGCCGCAGGTTCGACTCCACCATAGAGCCTCTCCTCTATGACCAAAGAGCAACCTATGCATTGCTTATATATATATATATATAGTTATAGTTATAGTTATAGTTATTCAACTTAAATCATTTAAAAACAAATTTATTTATGTTTTTAATTAAAAAGTTATTTTATTAATTTTTAAATTTTGTAATTCATTTTTCTTACTCGTTATTGGAATAATTATAGGACTCGGCGTAGTTATTTAACTTAAATCATTTAAAAGTAAATTTATATATGTATTTTAATTAATAATTATTTTATTTATTTTTAAAATTTGTAATTCATTTTTCTTACTAGTTATTGGAATAATCATAGGACTCTGGGTGGGCATTTCTTTTTAAGTATTTGTGACCATAAAAATCAATCGAGCATATATATATGAATATTTTTTTTAAGTATTAGTTCAGTTATATGTGTGCACTTAATTATTGGCACATCTCATAGGCACATTACACTTAAAGTGTGATCTTTCTACCATGTTATATGTATATTCTACTTGGTCATCACAATGCTATATGCATTTTCATCTAATTATATTGTAATAACTTAATATGGAATTTCTAGACAAAAGCATAATTTGGGCAAATTTGGTTTAACTAGTTTTGATTCTAGGAGTTTCAAATGGCACCAAAGGGTCCCGAATTTGAAAGGGACTGATATGAGGAGTCTCAATGCCTCTCAAGAGACTCTCTGATCACTTTAGGATTGGTTTTATACCTCTGCAACTTTATTTTGGGTTAATGGAAAAATTACTAGGAAATTGTGATGAAATCCCCCCTAGGGTGTAGACAAAATGGCTTCCCAACTCATGTACGACCCTCCCAATTTGATAAGAATAGTATGGGGACTGATATAATACCTCATAGAATTTCATTACACATGGTTTTTAGTTCTTCAAACTGATCAAAGAGTTCCACATTCGTTTGTTAACTTTCAGTGATATTGCTTAAGGTGAAAAGACATTGATAATTCCACTTTAACTCATAAAAAGCAAATGAAATGGTACAGAACAAGGCATGATGAATGGGGATCATATAAAACATACAAATAATTCCTCAAAAACATTTAACATCATATAAATTCCTCATTACAGATCATATACATATCTCCTTCAAAATGGAAGCCAACACATGAAAACTAGTCAAACAATAGTTTGGAAATGTGGGAATTTTTGCACATGTATTTCTAATCATTCAAATTACATAGTATGGGGACACCATATTACAGATCCAAACATCATGTAACCAATATTGGGCATCAACTAAGCTTAGTCAAGCACAAGCACCATTCTCACAAGTGCACCATCATATGAAAACATGGGGAATAGTGAGATGGGGATGAACGAATGGGGAAATATATTGGTCACGAACTGTATCAGCCTTATATATGCAACCAAAACACTTAATTCAAATCCAAATGAGAGGTATGGATGGCCTTTTCAACAACCAATTTGGATAGGAATCCAACTCCCTCGAAATCGACTTATTAGCAAGGAGAGTGAACACTCACAATGCAATGGACAAGCAAGAGATTTCCAAAATGCCAAAGGAAATTATCAAAATGATCAAAAGATATTCTCCTTCCTCATGACATCTTTTTACAATCCTCATAGGGTCTCCTAAGGTCTAATTTCCCTCCACAGGCTTGCTCCAACTCATCCTAGGAGTTTAGTAACTCGTACAACACTTGTCCTCTTCCTCATGCTTCAATTCTTTCCCAGATTCAAAAGGATTCCTATAACCCCCAAATGCACCCTCTTAGTGGCTATTTTTATCCCTGTCATGTCATATTGTCATAGGTCTGCAATCAGGTCTAAATTTTCCATAGAATCTCACATCATAGTTGTTATAGATTGCAGGGAATCTCTCTCCAAGTGGCACACATTGTCTTTCTAGTCTCTTTCTCTTCCATGGGAGTTACTTCCCTTCACCAATTAGAATTATTTGGCTCATGAGATGTTACTTGAAACCTCTTCACCTCTCAAGAACATTCATTCCTCATAATTTTGAATTTGGAGGTAGGTTATGACAAGTGTAGGGAGGAATCTATCCACCCAAGGTCTCTATGAGCCTCCAAGTGTCTCCATGAAGAAATAACACTTTATTTTCTCCACATTTATTATTTATATGACCCAATTTAATGTGTATATGGTAAATTAAGGTCCCCTTGGGTCTCATAGCTCCCTTATTACAAAATTTAATGCCTCCACCCCAACCTAGGGAACTAGTAGGTTGGTGAAACATTGTTTGCTAGTAGTGTTATTGGGATTGGGGCATGATATTCCTCCCCACCCAAGGTTGCTTGTCCTCAATAAATTCCAAGTTTGGATGCTGCAAAATTCGTTCATCTTCCCAAGTGGCCTCCTCACTGGGAAAATCCTTCCACTATACAAAGTATTACCTTATAGTTCTGCTTCTCAACTTCCTTTCCTGTGTCTTCAATATTATTTTTGGGATGAGAATAAGTTGTCCTTAATCATATAAAGGAGGTAATGTTTCTGAAACTGAAGTATGTTTCCCTAGCACCTTCTTTAGACACGAAATGAAATACATTGTGGATTTTACTTCATGCTGGAAGTTCTATATCATATGCCACTTCTCCAACTTCTTGAACCACTTTGTAGGGACCATAAAACCCTAGTTTGATATTTTCTGGACCTTTAACTTTTAAGGTGGTTTTTTTATTTGGTTGCAACCTCAAATAGAGCAAGTAATTCACTTGGAAATGTCTCTCCACTCTATGTTGGTCTGCATATTACTTTTGTTGATTTTGGGAAACATGCAAGTTATCTTTCAAAAACTTCAAAATATTTTGACTTTCTTAAATCAAATCCTTAGATTTTGGGGTCTACTATCACCAAATATGTGTTCAATAAAAGTGGATGCATAATAACCATAAAGTTCTTTGAAAGGAGACATGCCAATGGGCATATAAAAATTAGTATTATAGAAAAAATCACCCAAATGCAACCATTTTATCCATGCCTTTTGTTTCCCACTAACATAGTTCCTCAAGTATCCCTCCAACCATTGATTCACCCTCTTTGTTTGGCCATTAGTTTATGGATGATAGATTGTGCTAGGAGTCAAATTTGTCCCCACCATTTTGAAGAGTTATTTCCAAAATGCACTCAAAAATCCGTTATCTCTATCAATAATAATGTTCTTGGGAAGCCCATGCAATTTGAAAACTTCTTTAAAGAATAGCTCAACCACTTGTGCAGCAGTGAAAGTTGTAGTAATATCAAAGAAATGACCAAATTTAGTGAGTGTCTCCACCACTACAAATATGCAATCCTTACTAAGTAATTTTGGTAAGCTAGTGATGAAATCCATGGAAATGCTCTCCCATTTTTGTTCTAGTATAGGAAAGGGGTGTAAGAGACCAGATGGATGATTGTGCTCCATTTTTTTTTATGAAATATTGGGAATTCATTAACATATTTCAAAACATCATTCTTAAACCCTTTCCAAGAGAATATTTATCTCCACATTCTATATGTTTCGAAGAAACCAGGGTGTCTTGCTAGAGGAGAATCATGAGCTCTTTCAAGACTTTCTTCTTCAAACTTGAACCAGGGACCAAATAGATTCTATCTTTGTAGTATATGATTCCTTCCAACACATTATACTTATCATCATGGTTAGTCCCATCAAAAATTTCACAATAAAACTTATCATTGGCATACTCTACTTCTGATATAGCTTTCCAATCTTCTGCAACATTCATTAGAGAAATAGAAGGTCTTCTAGATAAGGAATCTGCTACCACATTATTATTTCCCTTCACATATTCAATATCAAAATAAAATTATTGAATCTTAATCACCCACTTTTGCTACCTTTCATTTAGATCCTTTCGATTGAGGAAGTACCTTAAGCTGTTATGGCCAGTCTTGAACACAAACTTGTTTCCCACCAAGTATTGCCTAAACTTGATCAAAGCATGCATGATGGCTAACATTTATTTGTCATAAATAGAGTAAAACTTCTCATGTGGTTGTAGCTTCCTACTCTGGAAAGATATTGGGTGTTTTTCTTGCTTTAGGACAGATCCAATTCCATCCCCTCATGCATCACACTCCAAGACAAATGGTTTAGAGAAATCAAGCAATGCAAGAATAGGACAATTACTTATTACCTCTTTCATTCTTTGGAAATCCTTTTCAACCCCTTCATACCATTGGAAAGAATACTTCTTTTTCAAATTAGTGAGAGGTGAAGCAAGTTGGGAGAACCCCCTCACAAATTTTCTATAGTAGGTACAAATCCCAATAAATCCTCTCAATTCAGTGAGAGTTTTGGGACAAGGCCATTCTATAATGGATTTTATTTTTTCCATGTCCACCTTCACACCATCTTGACCAATGATGTGTCCAAGATATAAATTTCTTCCAAACCAAACTCAAATTTTGATACCTTAGCAAATAAATATTGATCATTCATAATTTCTAATACCACTTCTACATGATACAAGTGTTCCTTCCATGTTTTACTGTAAATAAGAATTTCATCAATGAAAACTAGTACAAACTTCCAAATTTTCCTGAGGAAGATATTGTTCATGCATGATTGAAATGTGGTAGGAGCATTTGTCAATCCAAAGGGCATGGAAAGAAACTCAAAGTGACCATGGTGACATCTGAAAGTAGTCTTTGGTATGTCTTCCTCCCTCATTCAAATTTGATGATAACCAGATCTAAGGTCAATATTTGAGAAGAAAATTTATCCATGGAGATCATCCATGAGCTCATCAATCCTTGGGATGGGATATATATTATTCACTCTATTCTTGTTCAAGGCTCTAAAATCAATGCACATCCTCAAGGTTCCATCATTTTTCTTTACCATAACTACTGAAGAAGCATAAGGGCTTGAACTAGGCCTTATGAGACCCGATTCCAAAAAGTTCTTTAATGACCTCCTCAATATCATCTCAAATCCTTTTGGGATGCATATAGGGATTCATTTTGATAGGTTGGGTTCCTATCTCTAAATAAATGGAATTATCCACCCCTTTGTCCATTGGCATCCCTGGGAGAAGGTCTCCAAAACCCTTCTCATACTTACCCAACAACTACTCTATCTCCTTAGGATTCTTTGCAACCTTCAAGTGAGGCTTAGAACATCTAATAAAAAATTCGATGTCCCATTCAATGTCTCCATGCCCCAATATAGACCTCATACTATGAGAGGACACTACTTGATTTGAGTAAGTGTGCATCCCTCTCAACAAGATGGGTTTCCCATCTGAATTTTTGAACCTCATTTCAAGGAATTGATAGTTCACTATATGCTCTCCTAAAGAATATAACCAATGGACTCCCAAAACCACACTTGTATCAACCACATTCACCTCATAAAAAGTTGTTAGTAATAGTATGATTTCCTATAGTAACTTGGAGCTTTGGAATCCATTTGGTGCAGTGCATAGAATCGTTACCTGGAATGATGACCATGAAACCATCAAAAGTTTCAGTTCGTACCTTTCTCCTCTCCACCAAGGCTACATCTATGAAGTTATGAGTGGCTCCTCCATCCACTAGGACCGTAACCTTCTATCCTTGTATGTGTTGGAGACATTTACCATCATACACACCCTTTCGGTCAAATTGGCCTAGTTAAACCACTATCCTAAGTATAATTGACATTAATTGACATTAGTGGAGAATTAATTGCCATCATCCAGTCACAGCCACGCCTACTTACAGTCAAGGAGGCTAACTTAGCCTTCTCCTACAGTCAAGGAGGCTAACTGGAGCACTCCGGGGGTGATCTGAGTGACATTAATGCACCTAATTGCTAACTGGTGGTTACAATTAGTTCAACCAGTCAGTTAAGTTGCCTCCAGTCATTAAATATATCATTTAATGATCATTTAATGATTATTTATTATTATTTAATGATCTAGAGTCAACAAGGCGCCTCCACCAACTTCTAATGGTTAGTTCAGCTTCAGTTAACCTCATCGGGGTTCATTGAAGTCATGGAGCACTAGCACTTGATGGTTGGATTTCTATGACATGTGTTTGATCTCCTTCAGTTGAGATTCAGTCGTTTATTGCACTCCGACTTCAGTTAGGGTTTGGTGAGTCAATTAGGGTTTTGGTCAAGTGGTTAACTGAGTGTGATTGAATGGCTAAGAGTCAGTTAAGCTAGATTCACTCACTGAATTCGAATGGTCTCCTTAGGTATTCGAATTCTTCATGGAGGTAAGCTATTTCTCAACATTGGTATTGTAACCATTCATTGTTTATTAAATATACAGAAAGGAAACCAATTTCGGTTTCGATTAACACCATTTCATGAGTATTTGTTGATCATTCTTTCATGAGATTGCTTCTTAGTTCCAAGATAATGTGCAAGAATTAATATGGTATCAGAGCAGAGGTCTCAGGTTCAATTCCCCCGAGCTACGCTGGAGGCAGGGTGTTGGAGTATCAGGTACCTCCACATGGTATAACCGCCGCACCTCTGGGAATATAAAACAAGTGGTTTAACCACCACTCTTGGTGATAGGTCCTTGTGTTGGGTTTCAAATGTTCACCAAGATCTGCAGGTTTTGGTGTAATGGAAAACCTTACATATTAATTCTTACACATGATCTAGGAACTAGGAAGCAATCTCATGAAAGAATAATCAACAAATACTCATGAAATGGTGTTAATCGGAACCGAAATTGGTTTCCTTTCTGTATATTTAATAAACAATGAATGGTTACAATACCAATGTCGAGAAATAGCTTAACTCCATGAAGAATTCGAATACCTAAGGAGACCATTCAAATTTAGTGAGTGATTCTAGCTTAACTGACTCTTAGCCATTCAATCACACTCAGTTAACCACTTGACCAAAACCCTAATTGACTCACCAAAACCTAAATGAAGTCGAAGTGCAATAAATGACTGAATCTCAACAGAAGGAGATCAAACACATGTCATAGCAAGCCAACCATCAAGTGCTAGTGCTCCATGACTTCAATGAACCCCGATGAGGTTAACTGAAGCTGAACTGACCATCAAAAGTTGGTGGAGGTGCCTTGTTGACTCCAGATCATTAAATAATAATAAATAATCATTAAATAATATATTTAATGACTGGAGGTGCCTTAACTAACTGGTTGAACTGATTGTAAACACTAGTTAGCAATTAGGTGCATTAATGTCACTCAAATCACCCCCAGAGTGCTCCAGTTAGCCTCCTTGACTATAGGAGAAGGCTAAGTTAGCCTCCTTGACTATAGGTAGGTGTGGTTGTGACTAGATGATGGCAATTAATGCTCCACTGATTTCAATTAATGTCAATTATAATTAGGATAGTGATTTAACTAGGCCAATTTGACTGAAAGGGTGTGTATAATGGTAAATGTCTCCAATACCCCCCCTTAAGCTATACTCAAAAAGAGTTAGAAAACATAGATGCATAAAATGCTAGGGCCTTGGAAACTAAGGCCATAGGTCACCCTATACAATGCTGAAACTGAAACAATGCTCAAAACAAACTAAGTGAGGAAAAGAGGGAAAACCCAGTGGGAAAAACCCCCCCTCAAGCTGAACACTGAAAGTAGTCTGGATCACCCTGATGAGCTCACCCCCAATAGTGAACGGAGGTAAGTGAACTTCTTTTCTAAAAATCTCTTGGTGAAGATGTCTGCAATCTGCTCATCAGTCGGGCAGTATTGCAGAATGATGGTCCTGTCATGCACTAGCTCCCTGATGTAGTGCATGCGAATCTCTACATGCTTGGTCCTCTACCTGGTAACTGGATCTGTGGATATCTTAATAGCACTCTAGTTGTCACAAAAGAGGACAGTGGACAAAGTACTACCAAGATCAAACTCTGAAAGAACGCCTTGCAACCAAACTGCTTGGATGCAAGCATTCACTGCTTCTCGATACTCGGCCTCTGCTGAAGATAGTGCTATGGCAGCCTGATTTTTGCTTGACCAGCAAATAGGGCCACCACCAAACATGAATACATATCCAGAAGTTGAATTTTGATCAATAGAATCACCCGCCCAATCAGAATCTGTGTATCCAACCAGCTCTAGCTCAGAGTCTGCAGCATAGTGAACGCTGTAGGTCCTGGTTCCTTGAATGTACTGGAGGATCCTCTTGGCTTCCTTCCAATGAAGATCATGAGGCTTCTGCATGTATCTTGATACAGCATTCATGACATAACAAATATCAGGCCTAGAATGTGTCAAGTACAACAAGCTACCAATCAGCTGTCGATAGATAATGCAGTCCATGGGAGGTGTGTGTTTTCCTTCTTCAAGGCTGATCCCTGAAAGGAAAGGGAATGGTGCAGGCCTACATTCAGCCATGTTAAACTTTACTAATAGGTCTGAAATGTATTTGGATTGAGTTACCATAATCCCATCAGAATTTTGCTCGATTTCCAGCCCCAAAAATTGTTTTAGAAGCCCCAAATCACTCATTTCAAAGGCATTGTGGATAGCAGTTTTGATGGCTGAAATGGAGGCAATCGTGATACCTGTGATCAGTAAGTCATCGACATATAAAAAAATGATAATTATATGACAATCATGCTTCTGTAAATACACATTTGGATCTGATCTACATCTTTGAAAGTTTTGCGAGAGAAGGAAGGAATCCATCTTGGAATACCACTCTCTTGGGGCCTGTTTTAACTCGTATAGTGACTTCTTTAGCTTGCAAACCAAAGATGGATCAGTGATGTAGCCCTCTGTTGGAGCAGGGTCCCGCAGCTACAGAAGAAGCTGCTAGTTTTGGTGGAAAGATATAGTTTTGGCAGAAAGATATAAGTTTTGGCGGGAAGAGGACAAGGCAGAGCTACGACGCCGTAGCATGTTTCCAGCTGGAGAGCAGAGCCGGAAACTATGACTTTTGGGATAGAAAAGTCAAGAAGGAAACGGTACCCGAGCGGCTGAGAGAAGAAAGATCAACCACTACATTGAAGGTAGCGGCGGAAGACAGGAGGGCTCAGCGACCCTCATAAAGAAGAAGGAGCAACGAGGCTCAACCATTGAAGGCGAAGGACAGAAAGAGAAGCGGTGCATAGTACCCATGGTCAGTGTCGAGAAGCATGGAAGATTGCAGAAAGCTGTGGTGTGACGGGAAGCGGCTACCTCAAGGACAGAGAGGACCGACTATCACTAATTAGGGTATGGGGTTACTGTTGGGACAGGCCCACAGTGTTGTAATGGCGAGACCTTCGGGCCGCCTATAAAAGCTTGCATTTTGTATTGTAAAGGGTTGGTTGATTAGTTAGTTAGCTAATCAGTCAGTTAGCCAGTTGGTTGGCTCATAGGATTGAGTTGTTAGTTGTTCAGTAGATTATTTTGTAGACTCAGGAGTCAGTCAGACAGACTGTGCTATAACGATCCAGACACTTAGCTTGTCTGTGAGTCATTTGAGTCTGTATGTAACCATCCGTAGAGAGGAAGAGAGGGAAGGATATATTGAAAGAAAGGAAATATAGAGATAGAAATAGACCAGAGATCTAGAAGAGATCTCGCCCTGTGCATACAACGCAACAGACTATGCTAACTTCCCTCAAGATATATAATAGAAGCACAGTTTGGTGGACGTAGCTCCCATCCTGGGGGTGAACCACGTTAAAACTGCGTGTTATGTGTTGTATGAATGTGATTGTATTTGCTTATTGTTACTGGTTATTATGCATATGATGTTAGTTGCAGTAAGTGAACGTATGTATTGCTCAGCTCATGATAATGCAAGAAGATAGAGATAAGTTGAAGTATTTTAGTAAGTTGTTTAAGGACTCCTTTACGTTTGTTTCTAATGACCATTTAATCACAATATAACTTCTTTAAAGTAGAGTTTCGCACACCGGCACAGTCAACGCTAAGAGCGCAAAGTCGTGGTGGTAGGATATCGCAGAGAGGCGATATCACACCGGCAGAGGAGCTGCGGTGCGCAATACTGCGAGCTGAGGGCTTAGCGTTGAGGAGAGGGTTGGTGTTCCGCGGTGCGTAGAGGTGCGATAGGGTTGGAGGTATTGTGAGTAAGTGGAATTTGTACGATGAGGGAAGAGACTGTGCGACTTGCACATGGATAAGAATCGCACGGCTAAAAGCACTGCGAGTAGAAGGGGACGTGCGATGCGCAGAAATAGCTGACCTTGGGATTCACAGGAGTAAGAGAAGGGACGTAGGATGCCCAGAACCTGGTCCAAGACACTTGAGTCTTGGCCAACCCATTAGATTCACTTCAGGTGAGACTTCAGATCGCTTCGCGGTCTGTCGCCGAAAGGGCCAGTGAGTTTGGGGTGTTGTTGATTAATTATAGTAAACCCGGGTCTGCCCATGCAATCAACAAATGGTTCCGTTGCCGGTTTAAACGACTGGGAGTCAATGTTCTGTTGGCATCCTACTAGAGAAGAGTTTCACCAGTGGCTGGATTCAGACTTAAGGGAGTTCGCCAAGAAAGAGAATAGGAGTCCGAGACTAAGCACAGAGGCCTGGCTAGAGAAGCATATCGCTTCAGACATACACGCTATATTTTTTGTAACCTACGGAAACGAGCTTTTCGACTGGTTATCCAAGTTGACAGATAGGAACACATTCAAGAAGAAAAGAAACATCGTCTGGACATCGGAGCTGATTCAGACCGTACAGAACCTTGACAATCCGATTACGAGAGAAGTAGACTTCTGGCTTACCAGTGTGCTAGAAGGCTACGTCACAGAATTTGCAGTTGACCAGAGAAAGAGCTTCAGCGCAGCTGAACGATACTTCTTCAGAGGATATCGCGGTAAGTACCTAAGATCTCTAAACTTGTCCCTTAAGATGCTGCTATATGAAAAAGGAACAATGGATCTAGTCTCAGATGAATAAGTAAAGATAGTAATGTCACAAGAGTTTGAAAGTGATTTTGATGACATTGGACGAACATGTAGTGGAAAGAAGTATAAAGTAGATTTTAGATCTCCTATATTTGAAGACAGTTCAGACAGTATCAGACAACAGAGCCCTAGTACCACAGAAGAACCAGAGGGGGGTATCCCTTACCACCCCTATACTCCTCAGAAATAGATAGGGACTCAGAACA
>LPNX010126437.1:22390-35607 GCA_001517045.1 Pseudotsuga menziesii | reverse complement strand
GACTGCAACCTGCGCGCAGGTTGTTGCCGAAAGGGCCAACACAGTGGGTCGTTTGTTGGTGCGAAGTATACAGTGTTAACCCGGGTCTGCCCTAGTGCCAACAGTAGTTGCTGTATTTAAAGAATACATTCATAAGTTCTTAGAAGTATATTTCGATGATTGGACTGTATTTGGGCTCATTGATAAGCACATAGGAGATCTCAGATTGATGTTAGAGAAATGTAGGCAGTATCAGATCTCTCTAAACTTGAAAAAATGTATATTCTGTGCACCATTTGGTATTTTGTTGGGCCACATTGTGTGCAGACAAGGCTTGATGGTAGACCCCGCTAAGATCGCTATCATTGTAAACCTTCCAGCACCTAACTCAGTCAAGCAACTGAGGACAGTACTTGGTCATACCGGGTACTACAAAAAGTTCATCAAGGGTTACGCAAAGATTACAGCGTCGATGGAGAAATTGCTCAAGAAGGATGTAAAATTCCTATGGAATGAGGAATGCCAGCAGAGTTTAGACATACTGAAGGAGAAGATGGTTACAGCACCCATCCTAGTATTTTCGGACTGGACTAAGCCTTTCCATGTACATGTGGATGCATCCGGCATCGCATTAGGAGTCGTCTTGACCCAGCCAGGAGAAGGGGATCTTGACCATCCCATCGCATACTCCAGTAGAAAGCTATCAACGGCAGAAAAGAACTACACCACGACAGAAAGGGAGGGCTTAGCTATGGTATATGCGCTGCAGAAGTTCAGGCACTATCTATTGGGCACCTCGTTTAAAATGTTTACTGACCATTCCGCATTGAAGTACCTAGTCAATAAACCAGTGTTAGGGGGAAGAATCTGCAGATGGTTACTCCTCTTCCAGGAGTATGATTTTGAAATCATTGTGAAACCAGGAAGACTGAATGCAGGACCGGATCATCTGTCACGGTTAGACTCAGGAGAAGAGCCCAGTAACCTAGAAGACAATCTGCCAGATGCGCCATTGTTTTCCATACAGATTGCAGATGAGTACTATGCCGACATTATTCAATTCCTCACCACAGGAGTAGCACCTGATGACTTTACTAAGCAGCAAAAGAAACAGTTGGTTGTGAAGGCAGCAGACTTCACCCTCATTGCAGGATGCCTATACAAGTTAGGCCTGGATGAAATTCTACGCAGATTTGTAATGCCGCACGAAAAAGACGTTATTATCAAAGAGGCTCATTCAGGAACCGCAGGAGGTCACTTCGCTGGAAAACCGACTGCGCAGAAAATCTTAAACGCAGGCTTGTGGTGGCCCACACTGCATAAAGACACTAAGGAATTTTGCAGATGCTGCGATATCTGCCAATGGGTAGGAAAACCCTCGCAACACGATGAAATGCCGCTGCGACCGCAGGTCACGCTGCGCGCATTCGACAAATGGGCTATAGATTTTGTGGGTCGAATCAACCCACCAGGGAAGCGCACTGGTGCGAGATACATTATCACTGGAACAGAATACCTCACCAGAGGGGCGGAGGCCAAGGCAGTAAGAAATTGTGATGCTGCTACAGCTGCACAGTTCCTCTTTGAAAATATCATCAGCAGGTTTGGATGCCCAGTAATTTTGATGAGTGACCAAGGTACACATTTCTTGAACAGTATTATTGAGGCATTAACAGAAGAATTCCAGATCCAGCACCATAAGAGCACTCCCTACCACCCGCAGGCTAATGGTACAGTGGAGGCCTTCAATAAGATTTTAGAAAACGCTCTCACTAAGATCTGTAATAGCCAGAGGAATGATTGGGACCTCAAAGTTAACGCTGTCTTATGGGCATACAGAACCACATGCAAGAAATTTATGGGACACACACCTTTTAGCTTAGTATATGGACAGGAGGTTGTTATGCCTATGGAGTATATTCTTCCCAGCTTAAGAATCGCTCAGATTACCGAGATGACTGATACAGAAACAGTAGAAGCAAGGTTAGCACAGCTACTGGCCTTAGAAGAAGACCGGTTCATCGCAGGATTCCATCAGAGAGTGCAGAAGGCCCGAGAAAAAGCGTGGCATGAAAAACACATTAAGAACAAGACTTTCCAGATTGGAGACCTGGTACTCCTCTATGACAGCAAATTCATCAAGTTCCCAGGGAAGTTTAAGATGCATTGGCTGGGGCCATACCAGATCCAACAAGTCACAGAAGGAGGTGCCGCCCAGCTCAGCCAGCTGAACGGGGAGCTTTTTCCCACATGGATCAATGGCAGTAGGCTTAAGCTCTATAGTGATAGTCGCCTCGCCTCTCAGCCCTAGCATGAACAGTTTATGAAGGTGCAGATGTCCAGTGTAGTTGAAAGGAGGCATCGCACCGGGAATGAGTCTACACCAAAAAATAAAAAATAAAAATGGGTGATGTGGAGTTTTTCTTAAACACTGTTTGTTTGCGTAGGTGATGCGGAGTTGCATCGCAGCAGTAAAATGTTTCCCCCTGCCACGTACCCAGTTTGCAACCGACAGTGGGCTAGTCAAGTCACTATTTGACAGGTAGTTAATGAAGAAATGACCGGTATCCCCTACCGTAGATTTGGCAGCAGTATATTAAATTTTTCCAGATTTGGTAAATCCCCGATGACACCGGTGCCTATATATGCACGCTTGGAAGGACACGTGATCAGATCTCAGCAATTATGACAGAATCAGAATGACGGGTAGGGTCTCGTCCAAGTAATTATGATGACCAACGGGGTTGACCTAGGAGAACCATTGCCTCTGGTAGTATGACTTCGGCATAAGAGCAGACATCCTTCAAGCAGGAAGGGTACAGTTGCCAAATCTTGAGAACTATGCAATACAGTGCTAAGTGTCCCCTAGGCAGAGCCAATTAAGTTACAGAGTACAGTGACTTCCAGAGTTCGAAGCCACTGCACGCCCAGAGTATTGAGCTGAGCGGATTCTGACTGAGGCCGAACCTGTAGAAGTGAAGCTTTAGAAAGAACGTACTGGCCGTGCGTTCGCCATGACGACGCCACCGAAGGTTGTGAAAATAGAGACAGCACAAGTTAGACAGTCGCTAAGGATGACGACTCAAGCACCAGAAGTAGAAGTTGTCACTAAAGTCTCTGCTAAGGAGAAGAAGAACGCCGAGCCGATCACTGAAGATAAGAAAGCAGAGCAGAAGACTGATGAGAAGAAATCTCCCGCTAGAAGGAAGGTGAAAATGAGAAAAAGAAAGCAACGGGAGAAGGTCACTGACCTATCTGATCAGCTAAGAAAAGCACGAAACATGGTGAAGGTACTGAAGCAGAAACCTGAGGGTCAGCGGCAGTATGTGGACCTAGACCACTTCAAAGAGAAGAGAAGTGGAAGAAGACTGCAAACCCAGCGGAGGGGAGACTTCTAGAACGAGGACAAAGGCTTGTTCTCGGAGCGGAGTCCATGGGTTGCTTCTTCTCCGTCCACGAGGCTCTAGATGGAAGGAAAGGTTTGAGGAGGCTGGAAGATACAGATTTTCCTTATGATAAAAGTTCTAACCCAGATAAAAAGGAAAGGATATCTGTGGAACACTTCTCAAACACTAGAGCGCTCATACAGAACAAAGAGCGAAGAGAGCGACACTGGGACTATGGGCATAAAGGATAAGAGAGCCCAGCGAGCTGAGTTACCAAAACTCTAGAAAGAACGTGTCGAGGTAATGTAGAATGAAGTCGAAAGACTTCGGTAGAAGTTGCAGAAGACTTCACAGGAGGTGAAGGACAAGTTGCAGCAGGAGAATCCTGTTACAGGTGGCTCGAGGGCGAGCCACAAGTGAGTGTTAGGGGACTGTTGGAGCAGGGTCCCGCAGCTACAGAAGAAGCTGCTAGTTTTGGCGGAAAGATATAGTTTTGGCAGAAAGATATAAGTTTTGGTGGGAAGAGGACAAGGCAGAGCTACGACACCGTAGCACATTTTCAGCTGGAGAGCAGAGCCGGAAACTATGACTTTTGGGATAGAAAAGTCAAGAAGGCAACGGTACCCGAGCGGCCGAGAGAAGAAAGCTCAACCACTGCATTGAAGGTAGCGGCGGAAGACAGGAGGGCACAGTGACCCTCATAAAGAAGAAGGAGCAACGAGGCTCAAGCATTGAAGGCAAAGGACAGAAAGAGAAGCGGTGCATAGTACCCATGGTCAGTGCCGGGAAGCATGGAAGACTGCAGAAAGCTGTGGTGTGACAGGAAGCGGCTACCTCAAGGACAGAGAGGACCGACTGTCACTAATTAGGGTATGGGGTTACTGTTGGGATAGGCCCACAGTGTTGTAATGGCGAGACCTTCGGGCCGCCTATAAAAGCTTGCATTTTGTATTGTAAAGGGTTGGTTGATTAGTTAGTTAGCTAATCAGTCAGTTAGCCAGTTGGTTGGCTCATAGGATTGAGTCATTAGTTGTTCAGTTGATTATTTTTTAGACTCAGGAGTCAGTCAGACAGACTGTGCTATAACGATCCAGACACTTAGCTTGTCTGTGAGTCATTTGAGTCTGTATGTAACCATCTGCAGAGAGGAAGAGAGGGAAGGATATATTGAAAGAAAGGCAATATAGAGATAGAAATAGACCAGAGATCTAGAAGAGATCTCGTGCTGTGCATACAGCGCAACAGACTGTGCTAACTTCCCTCAAGATATATAATAGAAGCACAGTTTGGTGGACGTAGCTCCCATCCTGGGGGTGAACCACGTTAAAACTACGTGTTATGTGTTGTATGAATGTGATTGTATTTGCTTATTGTTACTGGTTATTATGCATATGATGTTAGTTGCAGTAAGTGAACGTATGTATTGCTCAGCTCATGATAATGCAAGAAGATAGAGATAAGTTGAAGTATTTTAGTAAGCTGTTTAAGGACTCCTTTACGTTTGTTTCTAATGACCATTTAATCACAATATAACTTCTTTAAAGTAGATTTTCGCACACCGGCACAGTCAACGCTAAGAGCGCAAAGTCGTCGTGGTAGGATATCGCAAAGAGGCGATATCGCACCGGCAGAGGAGCTGCGGTGCGTGATACTGCGAGCTGAGGGCTTAGCGTTGAGGAGAGGGTTGGTGTTCCACGGTGCGCAGAGGTGCGATAGGGTTGGAGGTATTGTGAGTAAGTGGAAGTTGTGCGACGAGGGAAGAGACTGTGCGACTTGCGCATGGATAAGAATCGCACGGCTAAAAGCGCTGCGAGTAGAAGGGGACGTGCGATGCGCAGAAATAGCTGACCTTGGGATTCACAGGAGTAAGAGAAGGGATGTAGGATGCCCAGAACCTGGTCCAAGACACTTGAGTCTTGGCCAACCCATTAGATTCACTTCGGGTGAGACTTCATATCGCTTCGCGGTCTGTCGCCGAAAGGGCCAGTGAGTTTGGGGTGTTGTTGATTAATTATAGTAAACCCGGGTCTGCCCATGCAATCAACACCCTCAGGATGCTTCATGTATATCTCCTCATGAATATCTCCATGCAGAAAGGCTGACTTAAGATCTATGTGATGCACCTCCCAGTGCTTGGATGCGGAAATAGCCAAAACAAGGCGGATGGAGTCCATTTTTGCAACCGGTGCAAAGGTCTCATGGTAGTACACTCCTTGGACCTGAGAGAAACCTTTACTACCAGCATTGCCTTATATTTGTAGGTGCTTCCATTAGCATCAACATTTTTCCGAAACACCCACTTGCATTGAACCAATTTCCTTCCTGGAGGAAGAGAAACTAGCTCCCAAGTAGTGTTTTTTTGAAGAGAATTCATCTCTTCATACATGGCAACTTGCCATATCAGATCATTCCGAGCATGGTAGTAGGATTTTGGATCTGAACTAATCATAAAATAGCAAGTTTTAGACAGCAAATTATCAGAACAAGAGAATGCAATACCTACTCTTTGGAAATCAGACCGGGTTCTCCTTGGATCATCCAGATTTCCAATGTTGTCTCCTGCGGAGGAGAGTGTCTTTTGGGCCCATGTAGGAAGATTATTTTGCGCTTCAGGTTCTGATTCAGTATTTGATTATTGCTAAACACTGATATCAGAAATCATAGGATCCAAATCAGGGTCATCACCCCCAGTTTCATCATCCAAATATTCACTGGAATAGGAAGGAAATTCAACAGTTTTCTCCTTCACTAGTTCCACCTCCTGAAGAGCCCATCGAACTTGACACTTCTCTTAATGATGATCTGTTTGGTCTTGATATCCAGTAGCTTGAATCCTTTAGATTCAATAGGATACCCAATAAACATACATTCTATGCTTTGCGGTTGCAAATCCCTTCTTTTATCAAGCGAAATGCGGGCCCATGCAGTGGACCCAAACACCCGTAGGTTCGACACATCTGGCTTGTGTCTGAAGTATGCTTCGAAAGGAGTCTTTTATTTCATTGATGAATGTGGCACCCTATTCTGAATGTATGCTGCAGCATGCATGGCTTCAGCCCACAAATTTGCAGCAAGCTTCTTTGACTCCAACATACAGGTGGTCATCTCTTTGAGAGACCGGTTCTTCCTTTTCGCTACTCCGTTCTGCTGGGGAGTGTAGGGAATTGAATGTTGGACCTGAATACCACTTTGGGAGAAAATGTATAGCAACTCATTACTGACATACTCCCCTCCATTATCAGATCTCAATATCTTGATCTTAAGCCCAGAGGCATTTTTGATCAAGGCCTTCAATTCAGAAAAATTTTCACATACTTCTGATTTCTTTTTGAGAAAGAAAACCCATGTATACCTTGAAAAATCATCAATAAAATTAAGGAGGTACCTTGATCCATTCATGGATGTGACAGGAATTGGACCGCTAATATCATAATGTATCAGCCCCAATATGCTTGTAGCTCGGTTTGCCTTCCTCCGATCGAACTTGTGCTCAGGGTGTTTTCCAATCACATAGCCCTTACAGACTCCCGTGGTTTCCTTGATGACCAGGAGGCCTTAAACCATGGAGTTTTTCTGTAATTGCTGCAAATATTTGAAATTAAGATGGCCAAACCTCTCATGCCACAACCTACTAACCTCATTTCCATGAGTTAGTAGAGCAGTGGGCTTTGAATCTGCAACAAAGTGAGAGAACTCATAGGCTTTTGCATGATGATTTGCAAGGCCTTTTGCAATGAGTTTCCTGGATGCAATTTCTGTTATCTCAACATCATTTGGGCTGAAAGAGACTCTCTTAGGCATTCCTGTATGTGTCATCTGATAGACACTAAGGATATTTGCTGCTAGAGATGGTACATACAAAACTTTAGAAAAAAAACCATTTTCTAGATCTACAGTACCTTGTCCTTCAGAACTGATGGTGGAGTCATCTCCCATGTGGATGGGGATGGATTTGCTGGTCTCCAAGGATGAAAAGGAGTATTTTTTAGCCATCATGTGATTCAAAGCTCCACTGTCAATCAGCAGTTCTTTGGACTTCGAAGTGCTTTCCATGAGGGCATGACCTTTCTCATGCTGTGCTTCCTGATATTGGTGATCTCTCCTCCGAAAGCTCTCCGGAAGATTGATGTGATTCCTCTCAAGGAGAGAGGTTGCGTCATCAAGATTTTTCTTCATGCAGGAATGTTCAGGGTGAAAACCCTTCCCGCAGTAAGAACACCTGACTTTTTCTTTCCCATTGTGCCCTTTTCCTTTGTTCTTCCTTGAGCCGGAAGATTCATCATGCTGTTGATTTTCAACTCTAGGCTTGGTAGCATCAAATTTAGTTTTCTAGTTTTTTTGTTGCTTTTCTTTACCCTTCAGATCTTTGGGCCCCGAGACATGGAGGGATTGATCATGGGAATATTGGATGATCCCCATCTGGACAAGCTTGTCATGTTCATTAGTTAGGGACTCAATGAAGGAATTGAGTGTAGGCATCTTCCATCCAGGGGTTGTGAGCTTCCCCACACGGAATGTAGAAAAAAAAACTGAATAATCAGCCTCAAGTTTGGAGAGGATGGCTAGGATGAGCTGATCATCCTTTTTATCCACTTTGCATTGCTTCAAGAGGAAAACAATATGCTTGAACTTTGTAAAGAAATCATTCAGAGTCTTGAAATTGGAAGTTTGGAGAGACATGAGTTCATTTTCGAGTTGGTAAACTCTCAAGTCATCATGCTTTCCGTATAGAGATTCCAATTTGTCCCATATTTGTTTCGGTGTCTTCAGATCCGTAAGATGGAAGAGAAGGTCATCGGGAATAGAGAGGCACAAGAAACCGAAGGCTTCATCCTTCTTGTTCAAGAATCTTGATTTTTCTATGGCGGATCCAGGCTCAACTTTAGTGTCCATGGCGACTCTATAGAGTCCTTTGGAACATAGCTGAATCTCCATTTTACTTTTACATGTGTGGAAATTGTATGGAGTCAACATAGGTACTGAGGAGGCCATTTGGATATGCTGTAGCGGATGCTTCACCTGTAGAAACTTGAAAATCAAAACAAAAAGGGAAAAATAAGGTCGGATAGCCTGCACATTCTAGGATTTCATCACACCCAGCATAGTCAATCAAGAAAGATTGATCAACAAGTTCTTTACTTGGGATATTGAGTGGTAAGCCTTGGCTTCTGGTGCAGTGCTGGAATTTTGAGCTATTGCTCACTTTTCATGGAGAAATCTGTCAAAAATCTTGTTCTTGAGAGATAGATCTTCGTCCCGTTGTATGCTCTGATACCATGTAAGGTTTGTCATTACACCAAAACCTACAGATCTTGGTGAACATTTGAAACCCAGCACAAGGCCCTATCACCAGGAGTGGTGTTTAAACCACTTGTTATATATTCCCAGAGGTGCGATAGTTATACCATGTGGAGGTACCCGATACTCCAACAGTATGTTACCCTTGAGTCTAAGGGTGTGAAATCTAGGTACACCTAAAAGTATTGTAATCAAAGTGACTCCATTAATCATAATGTTATGAACTCACAATGGCTTGGGATCTAGACCAAACGGATCTCATTTGCGTGAGCACACACAATATGGGAACTGGAACCCCCACAACACTTCTATACTATATAAAGGGATATTTTCCACTGCTTATATTGTATCAAAATATATTATATATACTTATATGTGCACACTTTCTCTTATAATTAAATTGTTTGTTTAGGAATCAATTAGCTAATATAATGAAATCGTTTGTTTAGGATTGGTAGATTTTGTTTAGGCCTACATAGGAGTCTTTATTTCATAAATAGTAAATAAGAAATACAAACATTGAAAAAAAGAAAAGAAAACTAGGGCAGTAAAAATTGAAGGAAGAACAACAACCAAAATACAAAAACCCTTGTACAATTGAACAAAGACACCATTTCTCTTCAAAATTCAGGATATAAAACATAGGGAATTGTTCATAATTCTAGATACAAAACATAAGGATTGTTCAAAATTATGGAGAAAAAATGTAGGGATTGTTGTAGTACCCACAATCTGTGTGAACAAACATGAAGGAATGAATTTTCCATTTGTCCCATGTCGCCAAAATATTAACGCCCTGAAAGTGTGCTTTGACACCTACAAAATGTTCAGGGAGTTTTCTCACGAACCATGTGAGAGGTTATTTGTAATTTGGTGCATAATTATTTCATTCAATTTGTGGTCCTAGGGCTTCCCAAGGAAATTTGTTTCACTATGCCCTTGCAATTTCCCAAGACCATAATTGATAAGAGCAAGCACCAGTTCTAACTCCAATGTAGGATTGGAAACAAGCAAAACAATCGTATGTTTCCTCCTTTCAATACATTAGAGTATGGTAGGTTTTGTAGGATTTCCCCTGCCATGATGACAATAGGAAGGAATATTAGTGCTTGTAATGTCTAGATGCACAGGTGTAGGCATCTATATTTTACAAATTTCTTTCAACAGCTAGAACTGTATAACTCCATATCGACCGCTTAGATCGAGGAGCTAGTGAGGAAAATTTGTGTGGGTTTTTCAGATGCCATCACGCACTGAAGTGACGGTGCTCTTGTTGGTCTTGGACTTTCTATAGAGGGAATTTCATGCTTGCATGGTGGAGAAAAGCATGGGACTATCACTCTGTGCCCTTAATGCCTCGATTTTACATATCCATTTTGCAATATTTAATTTCTTCCAACAGTGAGTTTAACACTCACAACTATTTAAAATGTGTTGTTGGTTGCCAAATTTACAGTCCTCACTTGGTGTTATCAAACATGCATGCTCATTTTTCATGTCCATTTCGCCATGTGTCGTTGGATCTACCCTAACCTTTGCACATAATTTTAAACAAGGTAGGGACTCTTCTTTTGTTCTTTGAGTTGGTCAGAGTGTTGTCCATCTCTAAATCATTTTTAATTAAGGTTATTTTATTATTATCCTTTGTTTTTTTGTTAATATATTGATTATATTTATATTAAATTGATGCATCAAGACTAACAAAATTATACACTAATGAATTGAGGGTCATACCTAAAACAATCTCTTTGTATTCCATTGGTTTTCATTCATTTTGGCAATGCATTCAAAAATAATACCCATAGTTTCCTTAAAAAAATAATCTAGGGCTGATGCACAATCATGGACTCCTTTAAGGACACTTTAGATGCCACATAATACTGGAATAAACAGAAAACTCTGATTTTAGGTGACAATTAGGGGTACTTCCCTAACTTATTTGAAGATGAAGTAAAAAGATAAAAGATAGGTAATTGAATCAACTTTCATAATATATAGCATTTGTGCAGAGAAAATGTCTGCAAATGATTATAAAATTAGTTTCCGTGAAAGTGGGTTTTCAAATTTTCAGCACATCTTAACATATATGTTTGTGCGGGTGTAGCAATATATGAGGTAATGATGTCCATTTGGGATAAAATCTTGCAGACATATAAAGGACATATGGGCCTAGTGCAACACTATTTATTTGGAATTTTTCATGAATTACTTTTTTTATTATTAATTATTGAAGTCAGAAAAGCCTGAAATTAAAACCTTATGTGTGGGTGCAACACTTTAGGGGAAAAAATTAATGAAATCCTTGATTTCTTAATATAAGATCACAGAGCTTGATCTCGTCTAGTGCACCATATAGTTTTTATGGGAAATGGTGATGGAAATCAAAATTTATATAACAAGCAATCGATGTATGTATTTTCGAAAACTAACGTGTCTCATTTAGAAAAATAATTATAAATAAAAAAAAACATAGTTTTGAAGGAAAAAATTATATATTCAGAATCGTCATTTCGTACTCTACAATATTGTACATTTTCATAAAAAAATATTGTCTATGTCATATCAAAACACGGGATCTAATCTGAGCATATTGATAGAGTTCTAAAAGACAAGCAATAGCCCTGGTTGATTTGTCCTCTAACCAATAGGTTCGGTATTCTAAAGCTGCTTCCAAACCTAATGCCAAACCTTAATCCCGCCAATTATTTAAATTTTCAAATAACGCATATGCAATATAGCTTATCCATATCGCATATGCGATATGGATAAGCTATATCGCATGTGCGTTATATCGCATATGCGTTATATTGCATATGCAATACATAGAATTACATTCAAAGCTAATTTATGTGGTATGGCTTCTAGATTCACAATGTCACTAGCTACTTCGAAGTTGTATGGGTGGTGGGTTCCCACTATAGATTACTTCATGGATGTTCTTTAATGTTGCTAGCATAATTGAACTAGGTAAATTCTAATGGTGCTATATAGGTAATTTTAAACTAATTTGTTTTTGTCCTAACGCATCATTGTTCACCACCCTCATCCTCATCATCATCATCATCACCCTCATCCTCATATTCATCATCATTATCATATAGTCATCGTCCTCCTCCTCCTCCTCATCATCATCATTGTTCATCATCATCGTCATCACCATCACCCTCATCAGCTTCATCATCATCATCATCACTCTCATCCTCATCCTCATCATCCTCATCATCACCCTCATCCTCATCAGCATCGTCATGGTCATCATGGTCATCATCATCATCATCAGATGTCATCGTGCCCTCATCCTCATCCTCCTCCTCCCCATCATCATCCTCATCCTCCTCCTCATCATCATCAGCATCACCCTCATCCTCATCAACTTCATCATGGTCATCATCCTCATCCTCATCCTCATCATCATCATCGTCAACCTCATCATCATCATCACCCTCATCCTCATCATCATCATCATCATCCTCATCCTAATCATGATCATCATGGTCATCATCATCATCATCATCATCATCAGCATCATCATCATCCTCAACATCATCACCATTGTCATCCTCAACATCATCACCATTGTCATCCTCAACATCATCAGCATCCTCATCCTCCTCATCATCATAATCCTCATCCTCATCATCATCACGTTCATCACCCTCATCCTCCTCCTCCTCCTCATCATCATCATTGTCATCATCATCATGGTCATCATCTTCATCGACACCCTCATCCTCAACATCATCAGCATCCTCATTATCATCATCATCATAATCCTCATCCTCATCATCATAACGTTCATCACCCTCATCATCATCATCATCATCATCATCATCATCATCATGGTCATCATCACCCTCATCCTCATCCTCATCCTCATCATCATCTTCATCGACACCCTCGTCCTCATCATCATCATCATGGTCATCATCATCATCGTCATCATCATCATGGTCATCATCATCATCATCATAATCATCATCCTCATCATCATCACATTCATCACCCTCATCATCATCATCATCATCATCATCATCATCATCAGATGCATCATTGTCATCATCATCATGGTCATCATCTTCATCGAAACCCTCATCCTCAACATCATCATCATTGTCATCATCATCATTGTCATCATCTTCATCATGGTCATCATGGTCATCATCATCATCATGGTCATCGTCATCATGGTCATCATCATCATCATGGTCATCATGGTCATCGTCATCATGGTCATCATCATCCTCACCACCCTCACAATCATCATCGTTCATCACCCTCATCCTCATCATCATCATCATGGTCATCATCATCATCATCATCATCATGATGGTCATCATCATCTTCATCGACACCCTCATCCTAAACATCATCATCATTGTCATCATCATCATCATGGTCATCATGGTCATCATCATCATCATGGTCATCAACATCATCATGGTCATCATGGTCATCATCATCATCATGGTCATCGTCATTATGGTCATCATCATGGTCATCATCATCCTCATCACCCTCAGAATCATCATCTTTCATCACCCTCATCCTCATCCT
>LPNX010126425.1:224139-240289 GCA_001517045.1 Pseudotsuga menziesii | reverse complement strand
TGATGCTAGCAATGAACTTGACATACTAAGAACTCATGCTTGTAATTTTATGAAGCTCCTTTAATGGCTAAACCTACACACTTTAAATAAACAACATTAACCAATGAAGATAGATCTCACCTCTAGTTTTGATGACCAAATCACTTGGGAACTACCACGTTCCACCCAACCATGACTCAGAACCATTCTTGGTTTTAATCCGTATCCCCTTGATATAGACTACAACATGCAAGTAGCTTAGAGCTCCTAAGGTAGGGTTTCCTATCTGGTGTATTAGATCTTGATCAATTCTCCTTTTTCCTTCCAAGAAAATGTTTCTTCAAGACTTTACTTGATAACAAATAGGAAGAAAATGACTCCTCTAATGATAGATCAGAACCCCAAGCCTTTCTTTGGCTTGAGTCTTTATATACATACTTTTTAGTCAAAGGGACAACTAAATCAAGAAACCTTGGTTTCTTGATTTAACCCTTCTGAATTACTTTAGGTAATTATTAATATTTTAAATTAGGAACTTTCTTCTAGTTCGTAGTTAGACTTTTAGGTTTTGGACTATTTATTATATTTTAATAATAAATAATAATTGATGTAGCTTATTCTTCTTCTTCTTCTTTCATTTATTTATATTATTAATACATTTAATTCTTTATGCATACCATGTATAAAGTACATAATAATATAAACTTTTATTAACAATGTCTTTGGGAATCATATACCATGATATCTAGACTTAATGACACTTCTTCATTAAGGTCAAGTAGGTAGATGGTTTAGGTCTACTAGGCGAGGAAAATCTAAACATCCTTGCATGTTGTATTTCCCTCGTATAATGTGGTATCTCTTCAGTACTTTGATGAGAATATAGAAATTCAAAATTTCATTTAATCACTTATAAATAACTATGATGAGATCAATATTTTTTTCGATTCATTTTCACTCTGAAGTTATTAAATTCTTTTCAGTAACCCCTAGCGCTCACTAGCTTTAATAGGGAGTTACAATTCAATGCAATTACAGAGCTCCTCCCTCAACACTAATGTTAGGATGTACTTGTATGATACAACTAGGGATACAATGGCCAAGGATTTGATGCTCCATAGCGTATACTCAACATCAAAATGGAAAGCTCCAGGGCTTATGCCTAACACTTCCAATTATATTTTCATGTGTTCCAGAGCTTCACGCTCAACACAAAGGTAAGTAATCATGTGCTCTAGAGATTCCCTCTCAACACCAAAACATCTCATAAATCATGTGCTTCAGGGTCCATGCCCAATCGTAAACAAGCATATATGTATATATCATCAATTATTGGCTTACACCCAATATATAAAACAAATCATCATTGTTCATATTCAGTGGGGTCTTCGACCCAATATGAAAATAAAACATCAAGATAATCATCATAATCAATAGGCACATTCCTATAAGTGTTGGGTCCAAAATTTGAGATATTACATCATATTTACGAGCTCCAACTGGAAGGAGGCTACAACCCCCTAAGACTTTTACCAACTACCATTGGAAGGAAGCGCCTAGTATTTGAGTTTTACCAACTAAAACTGGAAGAAAGTTACCACTCCCTCATCCTTGCCACTTACTTCCACCCTCAAAATAAATATGTTTGTATATCAAATATGTAAATCACCTTCTCTAGAAACTACAACTGTTGTACGTCTTCTAATGTAGATTTTTCCTTTGGTTATCTGGGTGAAAACCATAAGTTTCTTTAATCTATGATGTGCGAATATGTTTGCTAATTTTCTGCACTCCCGTATCACTCAGCCACTTCTCTGATTTAGAGGTGTTTGTCATCTATTGAGTAGTACCTTCACACATCCCAAATATCGGTATCCTTTTACTATTTCTCTCAATCATGTTCATCTTGTGTTGATCTGTGCTATTTAGCTATGATGCATACATATTATTTTTGCAAACAATGATATGCACTATAAATATATCTATTTAAGGTATGATTTATGAGTATCCAAGGTTTGATCAATAGGTAGTCAGGTTAGAGCACAAAGTGGAGGCACCTTTTAGATGCAATGGTAGAGTGAAGTCAATCACTCATGATCCAAAAAATAGAAGTCATCCCAAGCAAACCCGACCCTGCCAAGACTAGTCCCAAGGATTACAACAGGCATGCCAATTAGGATAGTAGAAAAAAATGCACCTCCATTTATTGAATCAAATCGTGCACCCATTTTTCTTTGCATAGACATGCTCATATTTGTAAAAACCTATTTTTTTGTTTAAAACGGGCCGATCCCGTCATTTTTGCCACATCGCAGCCCTGTTGGAGCTTGGAGGGAGAAGAACGTGAGTGGGCGAATGCATTTTGGGTCTGCCAAATCCATCCACCTCCACCTTTGGATCAAACTCCAGTTTGTGAGGCATTTTCCTCAATTCTTCTCATATTTTCCTCATTTATTCTGATGAATTTTTCCCTAAATTCATTAATTTATTTTCCCTAATCTGAAATTAAACCAAAATAAATTAATTTATGGCCAATGGAAACCAATGGAATTGACCAATGGAAACCAAAACCCCAATGGAAATGAATGGAAACCAAAACCCCAATTAACTCATAAAAAACAAATCAATTTCACTATTTCCATATGCATATTCACAAGCATCCTTGTGAATCCATACGAAAATTCACACATATGCAAAGTTTGTCAAGCACATTGCAAGTTTGCATAAGTAATTTACATGCCCAACGTAAACCAAAGCCCCAATTAACTCATAAAAAACAAATGAACTTCACTATTTGCATATGTATATTCACAAGAATCATTGTCAATCCAAACCAAAATTATCAAATATGAAAAATTTGTCAATTATATTGCAAGCTTTCATACAACTAAAAAAAATCAAGTAGAATTTATATGTTCCCTAAAATACATAAACAAACATGGTGAATCCCTTGCCTCTATCCGAAATATTGAATTTGGTCGTTCAAGAACATCAATAAACACCTTATAGTTTTGATGAAACTCCGTAATCCAAGTGTTAAAATAAGGTATAGAATCTTCCCATGCTTTTAACAAATATTTCCTCTTGACTGAAGGGTGCTTTTTGGTTAAGGTCAAGACAACGAAGTTCAACAATAGGCTCTATGAACATGAAGATACATAGGTAGGTTGATGTGTTTGATTACGTGCCAATCACATACAACCATACATGATATAATCCAGTGGAAACCTTATAACCATAAAATACACTATACAAAATTGTGCATTTGAAGTCTCTCATGGGTATATAGAAAGACGGCATAGAACTAAAACAAGGGAATCCATACATGGCCCAAATTACAAATAAACAAAGATCTGCTAAATATACTTTGGAGTCCAAAAAACATCATGCTACAACAAATAATTACATATATAACAAAATCGTTGCCTATATTGAGATTTTATTCATCAATAGCACATTATCCTGCTTATTCTACTGTCTGGTTTTTGCCTCTACCCGCAATCTGGGAGCTGGTCCTGCAAGGGAATTAGTCAACACCTCACAATTTCGATGAAACTTAATAATCCAAGCCTTAAAATAAGCTAGAGGAGCTTCGCAATCAACATATGCACTTAAGAGATTTTATGTACACATGCATATGGAAATTGGAATTAATACTTGAATTTAGGACATAAATATAAAACGAAAAAATGTTAAATGTTTATTCTTTACTGTAAAATTCACGATCAATTTTTAAATTTACATAATAGATTTAGTTTATGCTGTTATTTTTCGTACATTTGTTATACTATTTTAGTACATTAGTTATTTGTTTATATTTCTAATTATATTTTATTTGTATTTATGATTGCAGTGGCTACTATTGTTGATGTATTTGTAACGTTGGAATGTATTCATTTGTATGTCTTATGTATTGTACCCCGATGTTTATTCCAAGAAGTGTCTGTAATATATAGGAGTCATGTCATTCCCCGATGTGCCTATCGAGAGATTCAACAATGTAAACCAGTCTTGTCAAGTCATTGTGGGTAACCCTCCTATTGATCAAGGGTTAAAGTCCCTGCAGTTGTCGGGCCTTAGGGTGATTAGACTCTCCTAGATAAGTCAGCCCTACTGAGTTATTGTCAAGTCAGGAATTAGTATAAATAGAGAGTGAGCCTCTCTATTTATCACACATTCACTCACACTCAGTTGTAGCAACTAACTGAGGTAGAAGAAGTTGTTAGGACAAGAGAGAGAGAGAGAGAGAGAGAGAGAGAGAGAGACTACTGCTATCGGGAGATTGTCTTATTGTTTTTGGGGTTTTTCTTTTGGTGCTAATTCTATTTCTAAGGAAGTTGTTGGGTTTTCTCCTTTATGGTTTCCCTGAGGAAAAACTTTGTGTTCATTCTCTCTTATGTTTGATTGTTGTGCTTGTTACTCTCTCAGTTAAAGATCCTAAGATAATGCTAGCTTGAATGATAAAAATCTAACATGGTATCAGAGCTAACCTAAGAAGAAGACACCGTGCAGTTGTGGAAACTAGATCTTCCTACTTTTTAGATCTCTCTTCACAGATTTTCAGAAAAATAAGGTTGGGCTAACTCTCCTCTCCACCGCGCATCTTTCTGTCAAAGCAGAATCTGATTCTGAGCATTTTTAGTTTTTGACCTAACACTGTTGCCAGAAATTAGGGCTTTCCATAGAAGTGGAATTTTTGAGTGATCCCAAGCCTAGATTGATATCCTCCTCAAAATCAAAGTTTAGAGATCAATATCAAAGCTTTTGGTTGGATAGAACTCTGGGAAAGTCAAACCCTAATCTGCTCATGAACTAGCTCTGCAGAAATTCAGCTCTAGATCTAGATCTGACATCTTAACCTGGTAAAATCTAAATATTTTGCATTTCCATTTGAGGTTCTGTGTTAAAATGTCTCATCATACCAAGCTTGATGAAAAGCTTGAGGGAGCTAATAACTTTCGAGCCTGGAACTATAGGATCTCCTTGGTCCTCGAAGAAAATGAGTTGGACTCTTACATCATGGAAGAGGTTCCAGTTCCAGAGGGAGATGAGGCTAAATCCTTACACAAGAAGAAATTGGTCATGGCTAAAAGGATTATTACTGATTCAATCAAGGATCACCTAATACGGCAGGTGTCCTCTCTAAAGACACCTAAAGCTATGTTTGATGTCCCGAACAAACTATTTGAAGGAAAGAACATAAACTAGAAGATGACCTTGAGGAACCAGTTGAAGAATGTGAAGATCCAGAATGCAGAGACCATGCAGTCATACTTCGCAAGGGTCTCCCAAATCAAAGAACAACTTGAAATAGTGGATGAAGAAGTGGAGAATGCAGAGATTGTAATGACCACCTTGAATGGTCTCCCTAGGACATGGGACTCTTTCATTCAAGGGATCTATGCCAGAAAGAAGCTAGTCAAGTTTAGCAGACTATGGGAGGAATGCTCTCAACAAGAAGCTTGGATAGAAGCTCGAGAAGAAAAGATAGGGAGTGAAGATCAAGCTCTCATAGTACACTCCAATAAAACCAAAAGAATCTCTCATCACTCCAGAGGTAAGAACTTCCACCACAAAGATAACACTAGAAAATATTTATCTAAATTCATATGCTATACATGTGATGAAAGAGGACATTTTGTGAAAGACTGTCCTAGAAACAAGATTAAATCTCATAAGAAGAAGAGAAACAAGAGAAGATATCATGCTCATTCTATAGAAGATGATGAACCTTCCACAGAGAGAATCAAGAAAGAAAGTGATGATTCTTCAAGTGATACAAAATATGTCTTGATTTCCACCATCATGGGAACTATCCACATGGAAGAAATGACTAGCTTATAGATAGTGGTGCTTTCAAACATATGACGGGATTCAAAGAATCCTTTTTGAAACTATCTAAACATGAGTCACCTCACAAGGTGAAACTTGGTGATGACTACCAGTATTAGGTAGTGGGGAATCCTCCTATAAGCTAGACTCTAGAAAGTCTATGAAGATACAAGATGTATTGTCTGTACTAAGACTTAAGAAGAACCTCCTCTCCATATCTTCATTAGATGCAAAAGGCATGAGGGTTGCATTTGTAGATGGCCCAGTTCTCATGTGGAAAAAGGGAAATACTATTGATGACGTTGTAGTGATTGGGGAACAAGAGGGAGGTCTATACAAATTGAAGGGCCATCCAAAACAAGCCTTGGTCCATGACACAGTAGAGCCAAATGAACTTTGGCATAGAAGGCTTACACATGTGCATTACAGAGCACTACAACTTGCAAGCAAAGCTATTTAAGGTCTTCCAAAAATTCAGGAAAAACATGATGGAGTCTGCAAAGGATGTGCGAAAGGAAAGAACAAAAAGAAGACATCTCCAAGTAGCGAGAGAAAGGAAAAAGGAATCTTGGAAATCATTCACTCTGATGTATGCGGTCCAATGTCATCAAGTTCATTAAGCTAGTATGTATACTATGTTTCTTTAATTGATGATTTTTTTAGGAATACATGGATATACTTCATGAAGAACAAAGATGAGTTATTCAACAAGTTCAAGGAATTCAAAGCCTTGATCAAGAACCACACAGAAAACAAGATCAAAACCGTTCGATCAGATAATGGTGGAGAATTCAAAGCATTATGAAAATATTTAGGGATTAAGAGGGAGTTAACCACTCCATATAATCCACAATAGAATGGGGTTGTAGAAAGGAAGAATAGAATGATCATGGAAGCTGCAAGGGCTATGCTTCATGATCAAGATCTTCCCATGCACCTATGGGAAGAAGCTTCCAAAAAAAATGTGTATGTACATAATTGTACTCCACACAGATTACTTGAGAACAAGACACCTGAAGAATTCTTTTCTGGAAAGAAACCAGAAGTTAGCCATCTTAGAATATTCAGCTGTCTAGTGTACATACACATTTCAAAAGAAAAGAGGACAAAGTTATATCCTTTAGGAAGGAAGGGTATATTTGTGGGATACTCTAAGAGCTCGAAGGCTTACAGAATATACTTCCCAGGGTTCAAGAAGATTGGCATCAGCAGGGACATAACATTTGATGAAGACTCAGCTTACAACAAATCTAGAAAGAGACCTATTGAAGAACCTGAAGAAAGAGAAGTACCCAAAATTCATGACACAACCATGAAAGAATAAATTCAAGAAGAAGATCAAAAAATAGAAGAACCTCAAGAACCTGTAGATCCACCTCAAAAGAAGAATCCTCACAAGATTAAACCTGCTTGGGTATGGGAAGCTATCCAAGGTGCAGAAAGATATGGAGCTCTAGAAGAAAATCATAGAGAAAGGAAAAGAACTAGGTCCTGCTGTGATTATGTAGCACTACTATGTGACATTATGGATGAAGAAACTTCCATCTATGAAGAAGCAACAGAGAAGAAAGAATGGAAGAATGATATGATCGAGGAGTATCGATGGATCATGAAGAATGATGTTTTGGATGTTGTCCCAAGACCAAAAGGGAATTCTATTGTAACTTCCAAATGGATCTACAAGATCAAGCATGCTGCAGATGATAGCATAGAAAATATAAAGAAATATTTGTGGCTCGTGGCTTCTCCTAGAAAGAAGGAATAGATTAGGAAGAAACTTTTGCACCTGTAGCTAGATACACTTCCATTAGATTGGTACTTGCTCTAGATGCAGTGATGAAATGGAAGATACACCAAATGGATGTCAAGACTACCTTCTTGAATGGTGTAGTATAAGAGGAAGTGTATGTGGAGCAACCACTTGGTTTTGAGACACATGACATGGAGACTCATGTGTGTAAATTCAAGAAATCCCTGTATGGTTTGAAACAGGCACCCAGGACATGGTATGACATAATTGATGGCTTTCTATCCAGTTTGGGATTTGCCAAAAGTAAAGAAGATTCCAACCTTTACTACAAGGTTGAAGAAGGTAACCCAATGATACTCCTACTATATGTATATGATCTTTTTGTAATAGGTATGGATGGGTTGATTACTGATACAAAGAGGAAGCTTGCTGCTGATTTCAAAATGAAGGACTTGGGTATGATGCATTATTTTCTAGGCATGGAGGTGTGGCAGAATACAGATGGAATCTTCCTTGGGCAAGGGAAGTATGTAGTATAGATCCTGAAGAGGTTCGGTATGATGGACTGCAAGGCCATAACCACAACTATGGCATCGAACCTGAAGCTATTGAGTGATGCTTCATGAGAAGCGGTTGATGGTATGATTTATCGTCAGATGATTGGGGGCCTTGATGTACCTAAAAAATACAAGACCAAATATTTTGATTTGTTTTGAACACATTGATCCAGTTCCTGATAGATCCAAGACATGTTCACTTGATTACTGCAAATCCTATTCTGAGGTACCTAAAGGCTACAATTGATTATGGGCTCAAGTATGAGGTGAATCAAAAGATTAACCTGGAAGGTTATGTTGATTCAAATTGGGTAGGTAGTGCCATCAATAGGAAGAGCACTTCAGGATGTTGCTTCAGTATGGGATTAGGTGTGATATCTTGGTTTAGAAGGAAGCAGTCATGTGTTGCATTGAGCATAGCTAAAGCAAAGAATGTTGCAGCTTGTTCAGCTAGTTGTGAGGCAGTATGGCTAAGGAAGCTACTGTCTGATTTATTTGATCTCTAGTTGGATGATACTTGTATATATTGTGACAACCAAAGTTGTGTGAAGTTGTCTGAGAACCTGGTGTTCCATGACAAGTCAAAGCATATCGAGATCAAATATCACTATATCAAGGATATGGTGCAGAGAGGAGCAGTGAAGACTCAGTATGTTCTGACAAACAAACAGATAACTGATGTGTTGACTGAGCCATTGGCTAGAGTGAAGTTTGATTACTTCAGGGAGAAGCTTGGTGTTCTCCAGATCGAGGTTCCATCCAAAGGGAAGTGATAATTCCATGAGCCATTCTAATATGGCAATAGGATTGGTTCCTTCCATGGTCAGATGTAAGGGCTGAGTCATTATGTCATGGCGAGAGGATTGGTTCCTTCCATGTTAGATATGAGTGCTAAACAATTCTGAGGTGACTGTGGGATGTGTTCCTCACATGATCAGATATAAGCATTGAATTCCATTCTCTGAATGGAGGTAGCTGGTCCATTAGAAGGAATACTTAGCCTAGAGTTGAGGGCCATTCTGCTGTGACTATGGGATGTGTTCTCACATGATCAGATGTAAGTGCATTTCCATTCCGATGTGACTATGGGATGTGTTCTCACATGATCATATGTAAGTGCAAATCCATTCTGAGGAGACTATGGGATGTGTTCCCCACATGGCTGGATATAAGTGTTGATCCCTTCTAGAATGGATACAAGATGTGTTCCCCACATGGATGGATATAAGTGATGAGCCATTCTGATATGGTTCTTGGATGTGGTCCTCACACGGTCAGATATAAGTGTTGAGCCTTTTCGATATGGTTCTTGGATGTGTTCCTCCCATGGTCAGATGTGAGTGTTGAGCCTTTCCGGTATGGTTCTTGGAATGATGTTCCTCCCATGATGAAATGTAAGTGCTAGGAAATTCCGATAGGGTTGTGGGATGTGTGCCCACATGGTCATACATGGTGTTGGATGTGTTATTCTCATGGTTAGATGCAAGTGCTGGGTGGCCCATTCTGACTTAGGGTCAGATATAAGAGCTGAAGAAGACCTACATGGAGGCTAGGCCTACAACCAGCATGAAAAATGGTTGGCTTTAAAGAAATTCCTGTGATGAGAAGAATCAAGAGACAACACCAGTGGTGATGACCTAGTGTTGATCCAGATCTAGTGATGATGATCCAGCAGTGACGATCCATATCGAGTGATGATCCAAATCGAGTGATAATGATCCAATAGTGATGATCCAGTTTGAGTGATGATCCAGATCTAGTGATGATGATCCGAATCAAGTGACGATGACTTGAAGATGAAGATGATGAGAACTCGATGATGATCCAGATAATACAAAGAAGAAGACCAGTATTGATAAAATGTGTTGAGAGAATACCTTCCTAGTTGAGAGGGAGTGTTGATGTATTTCTAACTTCAGAATGTATTCACTTGTATATCTTATGTATTGTACCCCGATGTTTATTCCTGGAAGTGTATGTAATGTAATCGAGTCATGTCATGCTCCGATGTGCCTATCGGTAGATTCAATAATGTAAACAAGTCATGTCAAGTCATTGTGGGTAACCCTCCTATTGATCAAGGGTTAAAGTCCCTACAGTTGTGGGGCGCTAGGGTTATCAGACTCTCCTAGAGAAGTCAGCACTAGTGAGTTGTTGTCAAGTCGGGAATTAGTATAAATAGAGAGTGAGCCTCTCTATTTATCACACATTCACTCACACTCAGTTGTAGCACATAAAAGAGAGAGAAGAAGTTGTTGGGAGAAGAGAGAGAGAGAGACTACTGCTGTAGGCAGATCATCTTATTATTTTTGGGGTTTTGCTTTTGGTGATGATTCTATCTCTAAGGAAGTTGCGGGGTTTTCTCCTTTATGGTTTCCCCGAGGAAAAACTTTTTTTTCGTTAGCTCTTATGTTTCATTTTTGTGCTTGTTATTCTCTCAGTAAAATATCCTAAGACAATGCTAGCTTGAATGATAAAAATCTAACAACTATGGATAACAATGCTAAGATACTGAGGATTATTGGCCATCTAAAAGAGATTGGTTCTTCTTGGAGGGGTGGATATGAGCTCTTCCGCTCCTTGTCATATTCATTGTTAAATATTGTTGATATGATCACAATATCGAATGATGCTTTGTATACATTGCATCATACAGGGAGAGGAAAAGACAACAATATGTTGATGGGTTGAGCTACAACATGGTAAAGAAGATGAAAATAACAAAAGAACACATATATACATTGTTTAGAGTTCCTGGGATGGATGACATTTTGGAGATCACCAGGCCACATATTTTTATTAAGTGGTGCAACTTTCCACCCATTAGAGACCATTGGATTGATAAGTGGTACATGATTTTTTACATTCCCCCATACAACAATAGGGAAGTATCATTGCACTTCCTCCAAAATTTGTATGCAGTGGTTGTGATGGGGAAATATGTCAACTATTTTGACATGTTGGGCTTCCAGGGAGTTGCTAGGGGGATGCGCCAACACTGACCCAATTCTAGGCATAGAGATTCCAATCCAAATATACTTGCACCCAGTTCCAAGCTACTAAGGGTAGAAATACATCCTGCACATGACATGATTTCCTAGACACAAGAGGCATTTCTAACTCTAGCTGAGATGGTCTCTCAACACATGACCACTATTGACCACACAACGCCCTCTTCCTCTAGTTCTAGGGTACAACCACCAGCTTCTGGTTGTAGAGGAACATCTATTGGTGGGAATAGACCGACATCCCATGTGACTTAGAGCAAGCCACATGTTTGCACATCGTGTGGTCAACCCTATTATGGTCTTGCACCAAGACATGGTACCTCTACAATGAATTGTGGTTAGGTAAGGACATTGTTAAAACTCTATTATTGTTCAATTTTTAATTTTTCCATACTGTATGTAACATATTAAAATATTTGTAATATATGCAATATTTACTCTTGCAGGATATTGGTGCCTCTTAGTGGGATGGTACTACAGTCGGTGTGGTTGTAGTCGAGGCCCAAACAACCACCATTGAGGTAATACTTAAATATTTGTCATTTTTTAAATACATATAATTTTCTTAATGCACGTGTTAGTCTTGATTAATTTGTTAATTTGTCTAATATTTACAATTTTTGAAGTTGCAAGATCCCCACTTAGAACATGATGCTGGAGGCATTGACCCAATGCTAGGCATAGAGATTCCAATCCAAATATACTTGCACCTAGTTCCAAGCTGCTGAGGGAAGACATCCCTCCTACACATGACATGATTTACTAGACACAAGAGGCATTTCTAACTCTAGTTGAGATGGTCTCTCAACACATGACCACTATTGACCACACAACGCCCTCTTCCTCTAGTGCTGGGGTACAACCACCAGCTTCTGGTGATAGAGGAACATCTATTGGTGGGGATATACCGACATCCCATGTGCCTCAGAGAAAGCCACACATTTGCACATCGTGTGGTCAACCCTTTTATGGTCTTGCACCAAGACATGGTACCTCTATGATGAATTGTGGTCAGGTAAGGACATTGTTAAAACTCTATTATTGTTCATTTTTTTTAATTTTTCCATACTGTATGTAACATATTAAAAGATTCATAATATATGCAATATTTACTCTTGCAGGATATTGGTGCCTCTTAGTGGGGTGGTACTGCAGTTGGTGTGGTTATAGCCGAGGCCTAAACAACCACCATTGAGGTAATACTTAAACATTTGTCATTTTTTAAATACATATCATTTTCTTAATGCACGTGTTAGTCTTGATTAATTTGTTAAGTTGTCTAATATTTACAATTTTTGAAGTTGCAGGATCCCCACTTAGAACATGATGCTGGAGGCATTGATCTCACTAAAATACTCCAAGGTGGACTTTACGATTACTTGAAGAATGTAAGTACATGTTTAATGACATAATATTGTTCAAATTATTTAAATTTCTTACTATACACTCCTTTATAGATTGCTAATATTTTTAATTTTTAAACTTGCAGATGCTATCAGCATCTGAAGAGGGGAAAGAAATTGATAGAAGCAGTCACTCCCATGGGGGAGATATGTCCTAGGAAGGGGAAAGTATATTACAACATGTTATTTTTTCATACATATCATTCCATCCATTCAACTCCATGTCTAACTATGGTAACACTTTATGACTCCAGACATCATCACAAATCCTTGCATCATCTCTTTGGTTTGGATTTCCCCATAGTCCAAACATAGATAATGGGGTTTTTTACACCATACAACCCTCTTCATTGAAAAGAGCGGGTGTGCATGAGGATCAACCTACTCATCCCATGGCAATGTACATGAATGGCAGTTGCTTGTTAGCTTTGAATTCACTGCACAACTAGTTTTTCTTAATGTTATTTTTGTATGTTTATAGCATCAGGATGTAGAGTCATCCATGCCAGAACTTAGTGGGGATTTTAATTCTGCAGTCAATGTTGCATCTACAATAGGGGGGATAAGTCATATTGAGGTGCATCTACTTGAATATTTGTAATTATACAGTTCATTTGTATTTTTTATGAACATGCACGATGTCTAACTATTTTATTATTTGGTGAATATAGCCACACCCTAGTCCATTAGTGCATGCAACCGAGGTTGATGTTCAACCTATGGCTCCTCTTACCGCTAAAGAGTCCCAACATCTTCCCCTGGAAATGGTTTTTTCGGTGAGATATTCATTTTTTACATAATTGATTAGTACTTTCTCATTCATGTACATGTTGATAATTCCTAAGATAATTAACATATTTTTTTTATTCGTACAGAAGCATTGCAAAGAGACTCTCTGCAAGCAGGAGGACACCAAAGGAACCTATACCCCCGACGGATGCAGTGAGTCTTTATTTTACATACAATTGAGGCATATTTTAAATTTTTGAAACTTTGTTATTGTGACAATACTAGTTCAGTTACTTGATCAAGAAATATTGTCATTGATTCGCAGTCACCAGAGATGCATAGTGGTCGTTGAAAGAGGAAACACGCATCGAGGTCTGGGAAAAACAAGAGAAAGTTAGAGTTTTTGATCTGTTAGTCAAGGACAAATATGTATTTTTATCTTCAATCCAGAGTTAGAGTATAGAGGCACAGTGTAGGACAAATGTACTTTTGTTTGCACATGTAGATCAAAGATGTTTTTGATACATGTACATTGACATGCCATAGATGGGCCTTCTATTTTTGTATTATAACTTTTATGATATAAAAAATATTTCATATCAAGGCTATTGAGTTCTTCACGGTTCAGTATTTTAAGTGTGATTATACACGTGTGGCCAAGAATGTTTGTATGTGTAATGTTCCCAATTCTTTTATAGATTTTACAATTGCATGGAGATATCAGTTATAAATTTGAGAATAATGCCCAATTACAATATTACATAATGAAAAAAATGTACATTTCAATTTTGTTTACCATGATCCAATTGCATATACAATGTTATATTAACAATGTTAAATTGTATTCACAAATATGGAACATACCTAATACTCATAAGCACCCAACATAGCAAATAAAATGATCCAACTAAGTGGAATACAAAAGCACCTTACCCACATAACAACCTAACAAACTTTTAAAGGATGTACGAAGTTGACACACCTAAGTGATGCACCTGTGTGGTCTACATTAATAAAATTAGTGTTTGGCATGATGTCTTTCATCTAACGAATACATGGGATACACATCAAACCTAAAAGTATCGGAGTATTATAAGGTTGATTCAAAATAATGGTTATGACTATATCTTGCACATTATTTTTTCATTTTGTTAATGCACATGACATTTGATGAATGGCCTCGAGGAACAACTTTGCAAGAGACAAAAATTATCTGTGATTTTATTATAGTTTAAATTGATTCGAGAAGTACTATTCTGAATCCTGTTTTATAAATTTATGTTTATGGAGTATTATTCAAAACAGTTGTAGTGTGAAGATATATATATTTTGTAATAATGGTGTAATAGGTAGGCCACTTGGTTCTAAACATAAACATGTTCCCTTACATGGTTACCGATGTAATGGCATGGTCTCCTACTGCATTTCATCGTACAAATGCTCACATCTCTTGGATGACCAAGCTAAATTAATATGGGAAACAACCTTCTTTCGAATTTCCAGTCTCACGAATGATATGAGATCCTAAGACCAATTCACCTCCACATAGAGATTGCCAACTCCTTTCGCCTTGATTAAAAGAAAAACAAAGAATATTTCTTGCTTAGAAATGATGGGAAATAAGTCAAGTTTAACACCTCACAACAGGTAACAAAATTCTCAACAGGTACACATGGAATAATAGTTTGCAACAAGTATTTTTTCAAGAGGGGAATATCTACAATCACCTTCAAGCTGAGCTCTATGTGAAAAAATTTCACATTCACTTACTGAGAAAAACCCTAGTTTCCAAAATTGACAAAACAAATGATCCCTTGTCCATGGACCTAGATTAGAGGGCCACCCTAGCACTATCTAGATATCCTAAATCTAACGGAATCGACGGTTCATCGATTCGAGCAACGGCCATCATTCTATCGCACGCTGAATCCCACCTCCTACAAGATTTTAGAGCCACATGTTGAATCCATACCTAGGGCATAGAATGGAAACCATGCATCAAAATGGGCTTCTGGTAGGTTCCATTTGGGAATGCTAGCCACACATTCACGGTCGAGGAATTTGCAAAGCTGACCGCTGTGTGCAAACATTGGACATTCCCTTACTGAGCAAAACCCTAGTTTCCAAAATTGACCGAAAAAATGATCCCTTTTCCATGGACCCATATTATAGGGCTAGCCCTAGCACTATCTTGATGTCATGAATCCAACAGAGTCGATGGTTTTTCGATCCGAGAAATGGCCATCATTTTATTGCATGATGAATCCCACCTCCTAAAGGCTTTCAAGACACCTATTGAATCCCTAGTTGGGGAATAGAATGGAAACCATGCATCAAAATGAGCTTCTACTAGGAAATCAAAAACCCTAGCCACACAATGGTCATGCTATATGCGAAGTTGTCCCCTATGTGCAAAAATTTCACATTCACTTAATGAGAAAAACACTAGTTTCCAAAATTAACCAAAAAAAAATCCCTTATCCATGGAACCAGATCAGAGGGCCTCTTGTAGAACTATCCCGATGTCTTGAATCCAATAAATATGAGGGTTTGTCGATCTAAGGAACGGTCAGTAGTCTATGGCATGTTGAATCCCACCTCCTAGAGGCTTTTCACTAGTACAAGTGATCAATTTTGCCACGGCAAAAATGTGGCAATATCCACGGAAAAGCGTGGATATTGCCACGTCTAAGTGTTTTTTTCCCGTGGCACTTATTTCGTCGCAATAGCGACGACCCGTTAATTGCGTGGCAAGAGCGACGGGAATACGTCGCAATTGCGACGGCCCTTCCTAGAATGAAAAAATCCCAATCCAAATACGACGTCGCTATATCGACGGCAAGACGTCGCTATATCCACGGCAGGACGTCGCTATATCGACGGCAGGACGTC
>LPNX010126425.1:207571-217897 GCA_001517045.1 Pseudotsuga menziesii | reverse complement strand
TTGCCTGTGAGTAATAGAAATGCAGAACCTCCCTCAGAAGATGTTACAACAACATTGTCACATTGGTGCATTAATGCCCAACTATTCTTCTTCAGTTTTGTGAAGTTTTCCTATGTCCAATTTTGCCTTCGAAGGATTCATGCAAAATGTTGTTTCAAAGTTTTCTGTATAAAGTTTTTTCAATTTTTTTATAAATGTCACAATTTGTAGATAGCATTTGTAACAAAAAAAATTGGGCTGCACTTGCAGCCACCATCAGTTATAGCTTGATGATGTTAATTGACTCATTTAATATGTATCCAACTATCATACTCAAATCCCTAAAACAAATTGCCATAGGGCATAAAAATGAAGTACATATGTACAAATATTTGGAACTCTGATGGCAGGTACAAAATGAAATTTTATCTTAATCAACAGGACATAATATCAGGCCTGCTGCGGTGACCGATCTAGTGGCAGGACCATCTTTGTTATTGTTTGGTGGCCCTCCCCATCCCTTAATTGATGGAGTGGGATGAGGTGCATGAAATTCCCATCGGTGTTTCCTCTGTATTAGGGGCCTCTCTACTTTGAAATTGCTAATGCCATTGTGGGAATTTTATCATTTGCCAACCTTAGAGGAGGGCTGAGAAGGCAGCTGTATCAGTGTTTTCAGCGATCCCTGACAGCCTGGAGGAAGAACAGTGACTGAGCAATCACAGATAAAAGCCAACACAACCATACCTAGCCACAAAAAAACTGGTTGTTGCCAGAAAGGCTTTGCGATTACTCCCAAATTCATATGACTTCACCCATAGGAAGGGAACTCATAGCCACAGCTTTCTATTCACCCATATTTCTATGCAGCTTTCTTGCGTTGTCTATAATGGCATATGTACATATATTGTATATCAATGTGTTATATGTGTTGGGCAGAATTTGCTTTGGTTCCAAATAGACAGACTTCGAGACCACTTTTGGATAGAGGCATTTCATTGCACATACAAAGCAGAGGGGATCAGCCAAAGATTGTTTATTGAAGATGGTGGTTACTTGTGACAAAACATCCATTTCTGGATCAACTTTAAGAATCTTAAGTTGCCCCATTTTCCCATTGTATACCAGATGGCGAGACCTACAAAACAAGAATAGTATGATTCCAGAATCTTGGCTTCTGCAAGGTAATTTTGAGTTGGTGCATAATATAGTTAGACCAAGTTGAAATAGAAACAATTTTAAGGAATCCCTGGCTAGCGCATGAATTGAACTGTATATTACTTCGAGCACAAATTGCCTGTTGGTAAATAAACTGCAAATAAGATTGTTTATTTTTTTTTCAAAAGAACAAAATTTATAAATTACCCCTCTCTATGAGCACTCGAGTTGCTCTAAACTACTGCAGGTTTATAATTGCCCGCACAATACGTAGTAGAATCAATTGGAATAAAAATAAGCATTGATTAATTTGTATTTCAGTATCAATCAAGAACAGAGTGTATGCTCCTTTATAGCAAACTTAGAAATGAAAATATATTTGACAGGCACCAAATTGCCGAGGACGTAATATGACAGGCACCAAAAACTTGAAAACGTCACCAGACATACCTGGCCAGACATGTTCGATGCTCAAAAACCTCAACGCCTCAGATAAACCCTCAACGCCTGTAGCATATTGTCAAAAACCTCAATGCCTCAGATAAACCCTTGTATGCTGATTTTGGACCACGGGTGCTCTGAATCTGCCTCCAAGTGTTCTGTTCCTGAATTTGGGTGGCCTGACGAAATTGTGACGAGATGCGAGGCGGTAAATGGCCTAGTATAGATGAATCCTCGGTAAAGTGATTTGTTGCTTTGAGAAGGCTATTTGTTTCCCTAAACTGGTCGTGGGTGCAAAGTGGTATGTTGTGCTACAACATCATATTATGAAGTCGTTAAAAAATAGGTGATGCATAGAATATGATAGTACTTGGAAGGATTAGGTTATGTAAATTGAAGCAAAAACCTTGGATTATATGATAGGAGGAGCTTATGTAAATTGAACAAAAAAACAAAAAAGCCTTGGATTATATAGGAGGAGCTTATGTAAATTGAACCAAAACCTTGGATTACATGATAGTAGTTGGAAGGAGGAGGTCTTGTAAATTGAACAAGAAACCTTGGGTTATATTAAGGGGTTGGAAATGAATAAGGGTAAGAAGGATGGCATGATACAAGGACTAAGAGATAAGAACCCTAAAAAGCCAAAAAATGTTAATGCCCTAAGTCAAATGACACTGTCGTCGCTATAGCGACGTAGAACCGTGGATATAGCGACGTTGGAGGAAGATGGCGTCGATACAGTGACGAGTAAGCGTCGATACAGTGACGGCAAGTTCATTTTGCACATGATTTTACATCAAAAAGTATGAAACGTGGAAAACCTCCGTGGAAAAATCCGCGCTTTTGTATTAGTGTTTAGGGACACCTGTTGAATCCGTACTCGGTGCATAGAATGGAAACCATGCATCAAAATGGGATTATGGTGGGTCATGCAAGCATGTTTAGGTAGGTTCCATGTGGGAACTCTAGCCACATGTTCAAATTCAAGGAATTTGGAAACCTGACCCCTATGTGAAAAAATTGGACATTCCCTTAGTCAGCAAAACCCTACTTTCCAAAATTAACTGAAAAAATGATCCCTTTCTCCATGGACCCAGAGTAGAGGGCCACCCATAGAAATATCCTAATGTCTTGAATCCAACGGAGTCAAGGATTTGTCGATATGAAAAATGGACATCATTTTATTGCATGTTGAATCCCACCTCCTACAGGATTTTAGGGGCATGTGTTGAATCCCTACTCAGGGCATAGGATGGAACCATGCATCAAAATAGGATTCTGGTAGGTCATGCAAGTGTGTTTAGGTATGTTATATGCAGGAACACTAGAAACACATTCACAGTCAAGAAATATGTGAAGTTGACCCCCATGTGCAAAAATTTCACATTCACTTACTGAGAAAAAACCTAGTTTCCAAAATTGACCAAAAAAATGATCCCTTGTCCATGGAACTAGATTATAGGGCCTCCTATAGAACCATCCTGATGTCTTGAATCCAAAAGATCCAACGGTCCATCAATATGAGTAACGGTCATCATTCTATGGAATGTTGAATCCCACCTCCTACAGGCTTTCAGGGACACCTATTGAACCCCTACCCGGTGCATAGAATGGAAATGGTGCATAAAAAGGGGATTCCATTGGTTCATAGAAGAATTTTTAGGAAAGTTCCATGTGGGAATTCTAGCCACATGTTCATGGTTAAGGAATTTGTAAAGCTGACCCGTATGTGCAAAAATTAGACATTCTGTTACTGAGAAAAACCCTACATTCCAAAATTGACCGAAAAAATGAGCCCTTGTCTATGGACCCAAAGTAGAGGGCCACCCCTAACACTATCCTAATTTCCTAAATCCAATAGAGTTGACTTTTTTTTGATCCATGCAACGACCATCATTTTATCACATGTTGAATCCTACCTCCTACAGGCTTTCAAGGACACCTGTTGAATCCCTACTCGGGGCATAGAATGGAAACCGTGCATCAAAATGGGATTTTGTTAGGTCATGCAAGTTTTTTTACACATGTTCCATTTGGAAACCCTCTATACACGTTCACAGTGGATGAATTTGTGAAGTTGACGCCTATGTGCAAAAATTGGACATTCACTTACTGAACAAAACCCTGGTTTCCAAAATTGACCAAAAAAATGATCCCTTGTCCATGGAACTAGATTAGAGGGCCTCCCATACCACTATACCAATGTACTAAATCTAATCGATCCAATTGTTCGTCGACCCGAGAAACAATCATCATTCTATGGCACGTTGAATCCCACCTCCTACAGGCTGTCACGAACACTTGTTTAATCCCTACCCAGTGCATAGAATGGAAAATTTGCATCAAGAAATGATTCTAGTGGGTCATGCAAGTGTGTTTAGGAAGGTTCCATGTGGGAACTCTTGACACACATTCATGGTTGAGGAATTTTCAAAGCTGACACCTATGTGCAAAAATTGGACATTCCCTTACTGAGCAAAACTCTAGTTTCCAAAATTGACCAAAAACGTGATCCCTTGTCCATGGAACCATATTAGAGGGCCTCTCATAGCACTATCCTGATGTCCTAAATCCAATGGAGTCAATGGTTTTTCGATCTAAGCACCAGCCATAATTTTAACTCACGTTGAATCCCACCTCCTACAGGATTTCAGGGACACTTGTTGAATCCCTACTCGGGGTATAGAATGGAAACAATGCATCAAAATGAGCTTTAGGTAGGTCACACAAGCATGTTTAGGAATTTTCCATGTGGGAACTCTAGCCACATTTTCATGGTCGATCAATATGCGAAGTTGACCGCCATGTGCGAAAATTTCACATTCACTTACTGAGCAAAACCCTAGTTTCTAAAATTGACTAAAAAAACTATCTCTTGTCCATGGAACTAGCTTAGATGGCCTCCCATAGAAATATCCCAATTTCTTGAATCCAACGAAGTCAACGGTTCATCGATCCAAGCAACGACCATCATTCTATCGCATGTTGAATCCCACCTCCTACAGGTTTCCAGGGACACTTGTTGAATCCCTAACCGGAGCATAGAATGGAAACCATGCATTAGAAGGAGGTTCTGGTGGTTCATGCAAGCATGTTTAGACAAGTTTCATGTGGGAACTATAGCCACATGTTCATTGTCAAGGAATATGTGAAGTTGACCCCTATGTGCAAAAATTTGACATTCCCTTACTGAGCAAACTATGATTTTTATGGTTTAGAATGCAAAATATGGTTTACGGTGAAAATTGAGTTAATAGGATTGGAAATAGGCTTTGTAAGCTAGGATTGGAAATGTTTATTAGGATAGGATTACCACTCCTTAACGTCACGGATCCCGTGGAGAAACAAATTATCAAAGTTAAGGAGATAATTATCAGATTCAAGCAGATGTCCTTATAGGATCAACTTCAATAGACAAATTATCGGATTCAAGCCAAATGCAATAGACATATCCCAGATAGAGTGGTAGATAATGGTATTGGGATATAAGGCATGAGTCCTGTAGGTATCAATATAATACAAAAAATCCATGATGAAGCTCAGGTGTAATTTATCAAGTTGTTGAAGTCTATTGAATTTATCAATCTATCACGCACTCAATCTATCAAACTGTAAATAATTAATGAGACCATGAAACCAAAATATATGACTACCACATACCTGACTACCTACCTTTGGTCATTCGAATAGACAATTGGGATCACCTCTAATAGCAACAGTATCCTTTAGCCTCTCATGCTTAGAGTAAGGAAACAAGTATCGTGACTTTGATGGGTTCTTGTTTGACATTGTTTGCAGCTAGAGGTTTGTGCCAATAACTAAGTTTGTATAGTGGTATACAATTTGACCTAGTTTATAATATTCAAATACATAACCTTTTTTCTTTCGTGCATGGGAAACCTGTGTCAAATATTCTACTTTGATAACCATCAACCCAATTGGAAAATCATTTCCCTTAGAGTCGCTTAATGAGACAATGAGGGTATGCTCCCCATCCAAGCAATGTGCCAGCCAGTATTTAGTGTTCCATTCATTTTCTTTCAGGGAAACCACTACATATATGTGCCTTGCATAAAATAAATTGCATACCTAGGATTCATCTACCTAAACAAAACTAGTCGTCAAACATTTCAAAGTTATCAACATAATAGTCGAACCTGGTTGTATGAGATCTGAAATGTGGTCATAGTCATGTGAAATACTTGACTGGACCTCCTCCAAATGGGATAGTTCTGCAGTTATTTTTCAACCAATGGGGAGTGATACATGATCCCAGTTTTCAACTCAATATGACTTGTACAAAATCCAAGTCATGACACTTGTCATCACTTATGTAAAAGTGATACTCCCTCAATATAACCCTTTTCTCTTCAATACTATTTTCCCCATGTATATAGGTGATATGGGCCATTATGATGACATGGTATGAGTGATAATATTGACTCTGAATATCATTCTATGGTTTAAGAGTGTAGTTTTCCACAAAACCAACCACTAATAATATCGTTCCAATAGGAAATGTATCTTTGTACGCTCTAAATTGCTCATCTTTCCAACGATCCAAATGTTCATGCTTTACATACTGCTGTGTATTTTCAAAGAATTCGTCCATGAAGTTGCATAACATTACCTGGTAGATCAACAATAATGATGTACATATCAATAGGTTGTTACATATATGAAGTAGAAATAGATGAAGGAAAAAATACTCTTTAGGAACTCGTTTTATTTCATTCCCTCCACTGATATCATATGTGACATAATTTAATGAATGCAAGTTCACTTCATGTCTCCCAAGTTCATGCTCATTGGTGACATGAATGCATTTGTCCAAAAATTTCATTCCACCACACCTTGGGCATGTCCCATCTACGCAAGGCCTTTGATAAAATGTGCAACCTTCTGTCCTTCTACACAAGATGCTATGGATAGACTCTCTAGATGATGTCTGTGGCAATGTAGTTGATAATTTATGCACAAGAGTGTTATGCAAAACACGCAATATATGTATATGTGTCATAAAAATAACCGTACTCAATGTGATATCGAGAACAACATGTGTTACGATATGTGTTTATTTTAACATACTAAGGTTTTCATTTCTCGAAGGATCTTTGGCCCAAGTTAAGTTCATTATGTTCATGCCTAAATCTATCATATAATTATGTTTGTGTCATGCCAAGAAAATGTTTAATGTGGGGCTCACGATCCCTTGAACCCCTTCTCAGTTTGAGTACATATTTTTGGTTGGATGAAGGTCTCCTATTGTCATGCCAAAAGTCCTGCACCAATCCCTTTACCGCACCAATGGGATTCATATATGAGCGTAGAAACCTGCCAATGAAGGACTAGACATCTATTTCACTAGAGCCACGTTGTTCTCTTCTAGAACAATACCTATGGAGTGCTTTGATATCCAATCCTACAAGTTTAGATGTAGGCTTAAGAAGTCGAAGGGCCCTGGTGCTTTTGTTCATGATTCATTGTGAAAACACACGATGAGCATTGTGATCCTTTGAATGAGATTTCTTTCCAATAGTATTACATGCATCTACCAACTTCTCACAACATGAAAACTTGGTTTAGAACTGTTTATCATCTTTATCCTTAAGTTTTTCCTAACAATAGTCATAGACTTAGATTTTAACAATGATATAAATAATCTAGCTTTATCTCCATCACATTTAGAATCAAAATAGTTGGCAAGTATATGCTGAACTTGATATGCAATACTGTGGTTAGATAACGTACCTTCAAGCGAACCAATGAGGCTTTCATCGATCTGTATAAATTTTGGAGTTATTTGGTGTGAAGTTGCTAATGAAGGTAGGGAGGTTTGAACTTCAGCCTGTATAGTATCACCTGATCGGTCTGGAGTTTGAACATGAGATTCCTATTTTTCTGTGTCTTCCTGATGGTCCGACAGTGGCTATTGGAAATCCTCTTGGGTGGTCTAAAAAACGTTGTCTTCTTCAAGCATACATTCGGCATTCAACGTCTCTCTAACTTCGTCACTTGTATACCAACATTTGATTAAATTTGCAAAGGTTTTAGGTGGCCTTGATATGCACCTACGTTTTACTCCTTAATCAGTGCCATGTAGTTCCCATTCTTCCCCTGATATCGAGACCAAAGGCCCCTCGAGAAAATGATTTTGTATTTCTTGATGTTGATTGGTAGGAAGAACTATGGCATCCTCAACAACCAGATTTGGTTGAGTGTCCATAAAGATTCTTCGATTGGTCATGTCATTTATTTTCTTATCTCTAATTTCTTCAAGGATTTCATTGAGTATCCTCTTCCTTGCTGATTTTCTTGCTCGATTGCGTGAGTTTCCCATCAGCACAATGATCAATGATATATATGGTTTCCTTTGCTAGCTCCTCAATGGTAATCTTCAATGGGAGACTACCCAAGATTGGTTTCTTTCTTGCTTAATTGTGTCTAGATACTCAAGCTAGGGGGAAGATTGGGAAGAGTGTTGCCTTTTCTAGCTCCTCAATTGCAAGAAAAACAATGGTAGAGATGCTCTATGGTGCTCCTCAATGGGAAATTCCCCAAGACTAGTTTGTTTCTTGCTCAATTGTGTCTACATACTCCATCACAATGAACAAGTTAATGTTTCCTTTTCTAGCTCCTCAATTGCAATAAAAACAATGGTGGACATGCTCTATGGTGCTTCTCAATGGGAAGTTCCCAAAGCTTTGTTTGTTTCTTGTGTTTCTGCCTCAATTCTGTCTACATACTCCACCACAATGACCAAGTTAATGTTGCCTTTTCTAGCTACTCAATTTAAAGAAAAATAATGGTGGAGATGCTCTATGTTGCTTCGTGCTCAATTAATGGATTCTTTCTTTCTCAATTAATTATTTATTTCTTGCTCCTCAATGTATACCATGCTCCAAGCAATACTTAGAAACTTGCGGTGCAGATGCTTGATGTCAAAAACAATTTTGTGTGATAATATGGTGAAGAAGATAATGTTCATGCACTATCTGTAACCTAAAATTGCACGTGGACTGTTAAACCTATGTAAAATATGTTAGAGTGTTTCTCGGATAGAAACTCCTATTATTTATACTGAGAATAAATGCGCACACGTTATTGTTAACTAAAAAGGTGGTGCATTTTGGACACATAAAACAAGTGTGTGTTTTACTCTAATAAAATTTTGGAGCATTTAAGAAGGTAGTTGCACAACTAAGGGATCATTCAAGGTTTAGGGAGAATTAACAAGCACTCCCTTAGTCTTTGCGCCTTAACACCCCCCCTTTCTTAAACCTAACTGTATTGTTTTACAACTCTAGGGATGTGTGTGTGAGAAAAAGATAGGTTAAGGGTTGTTAGTAATAAGGGGATAGATGCGGATGTGTGTGTGTGTTAGAGAGAGATAGGTTACAGGGTGTTAGTGGTAATGGGAGACATAGGGATGTGTGTGTGTGTGTTAGAGAGATAGGTTAGGGGGTGCTAGTGGTAAGTTCTGACATAGGAATTTATGTGTGTGTTCCAGAGAGATAGGTTAGGGGTGACAGTGGTTATGGGAGGCATAGGGATGCATTTGTGTGTGTATGTCAGAGAGATAGGTTAGGGGGTGCTAATGGTAAAGGGAGACATAAGGATGTGTGTGTGTGTGTGTGTTAGAGGGGAGACATAGGGATGTGTGTGTGTGTCAGAGGGGAGGCATAGGGATGTGTATGGGGTGAGTAGGATTTTAGGAGTGGGCGGGGGTTAGATTAATGTGGGGATGTCTAGGTGAATGTAGAGGGGATTTAATAGTGGGATCGAGGTTAGAGGTAGTTGGATTGGTTGGGGAGTGATATAAGGAAGGGAGCTGTTAGTGGTAAAAGGTGACCTATGGATGTGTGTGGGGGTGTTATTGGTAAAGGGAGACCTGTGGATGTGTGTGTGTGTGTGTGTGAGAGAGAGAGAGAGAGAGAGAGAGAGAGAGAGAGGATGGGGTGTGTTAGGAGTTTAGGAGTGGGGGCGGGGTTATATTAATGTGGGGGTGTGTACGTGTTGTAGGTTAGTGGCAAGGGGAGACCTATGGATGTGACCTATGGATTTATGGGGGGGTATTTAGGTGTTGTAGGTTATAGGTTAGGGGGTGTTAGTGGCAAGGGGAAACATAGTGATGTGGGTATGTGAGAGAGAAAGAACATAGATAGAGTGGAGGAGGTGGGTCCTTAGGGGTGTGTTAGGAGTTTAGGAGTGGGGTGGGTTAGATTAATCTTGGGGTGTCTAGGTGAATGTAGAGGGGATGTAATAGGGGGGTGGGGGTTAGAGGTAGTTGGATTGGTTGGGGAGTGATATAAGGGAGGGGGGTGTTAGTGGTAAAGGGAGACTTGTAGGTTATAGGTTAGGGGTTCTAGGTGTTGTACGTTATAGGTTAGGGTGTTTTAGTGGTAAGGGGAAACATAGGGATATGTGTGTATGAGAAAGAGAGAAACAAAGATAGACTGGAGGGGGGGGGGGGTCCTTAGTGGGATGGGGTGACCTGGTGATGTGCATGAGAGAGAGGGAAAGAGGAATGGGTGTGTTATGAGTTTAGGAGTGGGTGGGGGGGGTGGTTAGATTAATGTTGGGGTGCCCAGGGGATGTAATAGGGGGGTGTGGGTTAGAGGTAGTTGGATTGGTTGGGGAGTGATATAAGGGAGGGGGATGTTATTGATAAAGGGAGACCTGTGGATGTGATCAGTGGATGTGTGTGGGGGTGTCTAGGTGTTGTATGAGGTTAGGGAGTTTTAG
>LPNX010126425.1:153954-204937 GCA_001517045.1 Pseudotsuga menziesii | reverse complement strand
TATATATATATATATATATATATATTATTTTTATTATTAGAAAAATAGTCGTGCACTAGTAATATATGTTCTCTATATGTATACCGGTTTTTGTAATTTTATTCCATCATTTAGTCACTCAGAGGCTGCACCCACAAAAACATATACATTATAATTTGTCCCAAAAATAAAAAGTGTCCATTAAAAATTATCTAAATTTAGATATTTAACATTATTTTCAATATAAAATAGTTATATATTTGGAAACTTAATTCAATTTCCTACATTTCTTGTTTTTTACTCATTGTAAGATTCATTGTGTAAGTGTCTCAAAATATCCATGCAAGTTGATGGATGCCTACTTTCTTTGGTTTTCTATTGCATCTAACACATCAAAAGAGACCCTCATCAGCTTGCACACACCCATTCCTCTTGCCAAAACACGGAAACAATACTCTTTGCAAACCAATATACAATATTCATGTGAGAAAAACATGAAATAGTGTTGTTAAACATTACCCAGGAAACTATCCTTCCAACTGGTACTCAAGAATTCCATAGAGGTTTATGATCCATGATTGAAATTGGAACTTATTATCTAATAGCACATCCCCTTCAACTCTTCTTTTTTCCATTCAATTCATATTTATTTTATTTCTTTTTCTTTTTCTTTCCATTAACATTTATTCTCTTTATTTTTTTCTTCTTTCAATTTAAATTTATGTTGTTGTTGTTTGTTGTTTTATATTTGATTTATTTGTTTTCATCTCTCCTATATTTCAACAACCTCTTACTATTCTTTTTTTTTTATCAAATATTTTAGGAGGTGACACCGATTACAACAATTATGTTTCTATAAGTGTCCTTTTAATTTTCTAAAATGTAACCATTACAAAATTCATATGCAGATATGACCTCTGTATAGATGAACGAATCACTTGGGAACTACCACGTTCCACCCAACCATGACCCAGAACCATTCATGGTTTTAATTAGGATCCCCCCGAGCTGGTTCCAACATGCAAGTAGCTTAAAGCTCATAAGGTAAGGCTTCCCTAACTGGTATAACATGTTTGTATCAATTCTCCTTTTTCCTCTTAGGAAAATGTTCTCCAAGAACTCTCTTGAGAATAATCAGGTAGAATAATGACTCCAAAAATATGAGTCGATGGTTCACATTCCAAGGGACCAACGGATTCGATGGTTCATTGATCCAACCTCTAGTTTTCTATTTATGTCTATTTCAAAGTCACCTCAAAATATGGTTCATCGACACTTGGTCACTTTCAATCAAGGAGCGAAAAACCAAATAGAGCAGCATAATTGCATGTTGTTGGATCCTAAAAGTGTGTATGGGAAATATTGATATGGTAACACTACCTATAGTCACATGGTCGAGGTTTTTGCATAGTTTACCCATGAATGCAAGAGTTGTAAGAATTGACCCACAAATGTAATTAAATGTGAATTAATATAAAGGAAATAATTAAAAGTAAATTGCAACAACTCGAGAGCATGCTATTTTTTGAATTCTATTTGTTGGCCTCTAAATACACTGGGTAATTCTTGGCTCTACCAATGTGATATAGATCGTGTTCATATACTTAGAAAAATAAAGGATAAATATTATTACACTCATTAGAAGTTAAAGAGGACCCAATTGTTACGGAGAGAAATTCCTATGGCTTGGGGTACCACAACAGACAGCTAGACTCCAGAAATCAATCTTCTCCAATATGCACTAGAAATAAACAATCTAACACTAAAGGATCGAACCTCGTACCTTATTCTGGACTGTTTTAGTAGATCCCCATTGAGCTTTCCAATCTTCAGCTTGAATTGTTATAGCACGTCCTCAACAACAAGTAACCAATACAAGCATACTATATTTCATGGTGTTAGATCTATTCTAGCATATATAATCAATAATGTAAAAGCATTTGACATATTCCAATGGAAACAATATTCATTCAAATACACATTACTGGACAGGAAAAGATATTTCTATTAATAAGAATCAGAGATTACAAGTGACAACCTCTGACAGCATGTCTGCGAATCGGAGAAACTGAATCCCCCACTTGGGCCTCCACCACCTCAATCCTCCATCACTTCGATAGCAAGCTTACTAACAAAGGGAAAGCTTGGGAAGAACACAACAGTGCTCCAAGGGACAAAGGGATGCAGACTCAAGCATAAAGTTCTGGCAACAATGGAATATAATTTCGATGCTCTCAATTTTCTCTTATGCTTTCAATGTACCAAGGGGTTCCTTATATAGCTTTTCAAAGGGATATGAAAGGTCGAATCCGTGCGATCTCAAGGCATATGGAAGGCCAGGAGTCATATGAGTCGGATCCAAGTCAAGGAAAACTCCAAAATGTTTTGGACTATGCACACATCCCGATGTACACAACTATCGAGGGAATACCCGCGTATGTACGCGGTTATCGGGGAAAAAGCCACGTATATCAATATTATAATGTTTTTAGGGATGATCAAGGTAACATAAAAAGATATAAAGTGGTCCAAAGGGTCTAATGAGTCTGCAGCGGGACAAGGGAAGGCCATACAATGTGTGATTCACCTAGTGTGGTGAAATCCGCTATAACACCAATGAAAATGTGCAAACATTATTTATAGATAACTCACCTAAGGGAATAGGATCGTGTTTATGCTGTCCAGTATCCCGTGAATAGTGGGATGTCTGTGAATTGTATCTGTCAATCATAAGTTAGTACATTGGGAATAAACTAAAGGCTAAATCATTGAAATTGTGCTTCAACATACACTTTAAAGTTTAAAAAATGTATTTGACAATCTAGACACAATAGACAATCTAGTAACACCTAACAATGCACTCACTCGAGTTAGAAATATGGATCATCTCTATTGTTGATGGTGTCCATCAATATCCCATGTCCTAAAATAGGAAGAAAGTATCCTACATGTGACCTTTTCTCATTTGAAAGTGTGTGCAGCTTGATGTTTATACCAACTACTAGGTTGGTGAAGTGGTATACAATATCTCCTGGACTATAATCCTGATATACATACCCACCCTTTCCTTTCTACCGTGCTATTAGTGTCAAGTGCTAACCTTTTACAACCATCGAGCCAGTTGGGAATTCAATATTTTCATCATCTGTAACAGATTAGATAATGGTTTACTCCCCCTCTAAGCAATATTCCAACCAATAGTTAGAACCCCATTCATTATCTTTTGGGGAAACCACTACATATATATGTCCTATGAAAGTAAATACGACTAGTTAACAATACATTTATTAAAAAAGGTCTTGCATGTAACATAAATAAAATTTCTTTAAAAGAAAAGTCTTGTAGTGATTTAGGTACTACAAAATTACTTTTTTGCACCTACTTATATGAGATATGATATGTGATCATAGTATGTAGAAATATATGTTTGATCATATTCCAAATGGTTTATTTCATTAACCCCCTTCAAATCAGTGCTAAGTGTCACTCGATCCCATGTATCAACCGTATTTATATACTCACAATCATCCCATTCATTGATGCTACAGGAACCACAAAAGCAAGCCTTCAATCTTGTCCAAATTTGTCAAGATGAGTTGTCTGAGCTTCTAAATGAATGAAACTATCGATCTCCACGCACTATGTTCACCCAATGTGTGTTGGATCGGTCCACATTTTTCACCTCCCATAATATTCTCCACAATAGGTTTTTCCTTGCTGCTTATTCTCCCATCATAGATGCACACTATTTCACTATAGATACAACATATTAAAGGTGATCCCCTATACACTTCATCTCTTCCCTTCGAAGGGAAGTTTTTATGCATGCACCAGCACTATCGTTTTCTCCTTTTCCATGATCAGTTTCAAAGTAGTTCCATATATGTGTCACCTTGTATTTTATGTGCAACAAAGAAAACCATTGAAATACACGTGTATTCTTGAACTGTCTAGCACAACCACATGAACAAATCAAATGACAAAAAAATGGTATATACATAGCTATCATATGATCATAGAACAATTTAAAGCAATGTTGAACGTAATGGATTTCATGGGTCTGGTCGTCACTTATGTAGAAGTGAATTTATTTCAATATCACACATTTCTCTTCATTGTTATCTGGCCCATGTCAATAAGTGATATGGACCATTATGCTCAGCTGCTCTCAGTGATAGTATTAACGTTGTATTTATTTTGTCGTTGTAGGGTGTAATTTTCTACAAAGTAAATCATGAATACTATTGTTCAGAGAGGGAAGGTGTCTTAGCATATTCTAAATTACTCATCTTGCCACCGTGCCATATCAACATGTGGAATGTACTATTGGACATTTCCACTAAACTCTAAAATAAATTCACATACTTGCACCTAGTGGAAAAAAATATACAATTTTTTATTTAAAACAACATAAATTTTTTATACATGAATATTAATATGATAATAAACAATGTTATAAAACAACATAAATAATACATTCATTTAAATGAGTATTATTCGTGTACATTGTCACCTGTTTAGTCAACAATTTAGCTTCCTGCTTTATTTCCCATCATGTAGCTGATATGTCTCGTATTGATAGTTCTGCTTCTCAAAAATTGTATTCCCGAATGGTTGATATTTAGTCTCATGGATGAAATCATACCATAATGATATCTCACCACATTTGTTGCAAGAACCCTCTACATATTCTTTGAAGTAATATTTCTTCCCATCCTACCTTAGACACATTATGATATGGATGAAATCTCCATATGACATTGGTAGTACTGTACTTGAGCATTCTTGAACATGGTTAGGATGGAAAAAACAACATATATGTGAAAATACAAGATAATATATATCAAACTCTATGTGGTATCTACAACAACAAGTGTTGTAGATGGTATTAATTCTAACATACCAAGGCTTGCATTTTTCAAAATATCTTTTCCCGAGCCTTAGCTCTACCTGGGAAACTTTAAACATATAAAACAATTAAGTTTGTGTCATGTCAAGATAATGTTTAACATGATGTTCATTATTCATAGAACCCCTACAACATTTTAACACATCCTTTGTGTTAGAATAAGGCCTAGTGTTATCATAGAAAAAAGTGTATACTAGTGCTTTCACTGCTTCGACTAACTTCATGTATTTACATGGAAACCTACCGCTAAATGCCCATAATGTTTCCATTTGTCCCTCTACATCAAAGTTGTCTCTTTTTAATGAATATTTTTTAAGTGTATTTGGATGTAAAGGTGTAATTTGTGATGTGAATTTAAGTAAACAACATTGTCTTGTGAATCTACTTACAATTGATTTGAGCCAAGACGTGATGAGTTGCATTGCAGTCCTATGAACGAGTTTTTTTCTTGTATTGAATGATTGAAGTTCCTCAAGGAATTACTCTTCAATGAATTTTTTTAATGTAAGTTCTCCATTTTCTTGGGGGAGATCCAACCACCAGAAATGGAAGAGATATCCATTATATCCATGATATTTTCTCGAGTATTTTCAATGAACTGTTTGTCGTAATGTTCGACCCCTTCTTTAGAAATAGTTATGAAATCAATGCATTCCAATCCCAAAGAGTTCCTCACATTCTATATGTTGTTGGTAGCCCTTTTTTCATTTGGTCGTTGGTGAAAATAAATTCATAATTATCTCCTTTGATTAGTTATAGATATCTTCTCTTCATGTTCCATTTATCTTTTTTCCATGCCACTAAGTGTGCCCTTTCCTTCTCCAAAAGATGGATTTTTACTAGGGTTTTAAGACCGATAAAGAATGAGATAATATCCAAATGGATAGAAATATTTGTTTCTGGTTGTATCAAATCATGCTTGTCATTTTAAAAGGCGTTGTGGTCCCATTCACTAACCTTTCCTTTAATATGCATGAGGTTTTTTTTGTAGTGCCTCCATAGCCCATAGATTGAAGGATGAAGATGTTGAATAATCTTTCGGGATTTCATTATAAATAATATTTCAATTATTAGTTAGTAAATTCTTGTTAATAATCTCGGTATCTAATTGTATATAATGGTTCTGATTTCCTTGATATGTAATACTCTTCTATGAAATAATACATTGATTCAGTGAGGTTCTTCACATCATGTGTCAGTTGTATGAGATCAAGACAATGAAGCATTGGTGTGAAAGACTTGGTGAGAGAGAAGGATCCTATGAAGGAGAGCTTGCAAAGGATCTATCACTAATAAAGGAGAGCTTCTTAGTAAATATTGCAGAAGAAAGGATGCACATAAAGGGGATAGTGCATGCAAATTGTTTCAGTATTTTTTTGGAAGAACTTTTTACTTATTTTTTAAGAAAAAAAGAGAGAAGCTATTTATATTTGCATGCAATGGTTTATTTAAATTAATTATCAAATCTTTGGGAAGTTATTTTTAGAAAATAAAAGTTTTTAAGCCTCCATTTATATTTCGGTACAAGGATTGTTTAAATTGAATCATTAAACATTTGGGAAAATCCTTTTAGAAGTTAAAAATATTTTAAAGAACATCCGTCGAGAGGAAAAAAATATATCAGACTATAATTTGGATAGAGTAAATTTCAATGAATTCCTTAATTTCAATTGTTGGAGTAATTTTTTTTCGTAAATAAAATTATCATGAATGGTTTCGTAAAGTTAAAAATACTCTTATTTTTAATGACACGTGGGATGGAATTTGTGAAAATTAGAATTTTGAAGATAATACAGATGGAGATGCAATAGATAAAGTGGATAAAAGTGCACTAGTACCACCTACTAATAAAAAATAGTTACCATCATATAAAAGCAAGGACAAGAAGGATTATGACTTCATCATTGCCTCTGTAAGTGAAGAAGAAGGTAGACACTTAGTTTTTATCAAAAGTGCTTTAGAAGCATTAAAGAAACTAAAAGATTTGTATGATTCAAATTCTGATCTTGAAATCATACAATTGTTAATGGATTTATTTAACTTAAAATTAAAACATAATGATCAAATGAAACTTGATTACAAAATTACAGTTATTTTTCATGATATTGATGCAATTCGTGTAAAAGTTGAAACTCAACTTAAGGCTCTCTACCCTTCGTATACTCACTATTTAGAATCACTTCAAGCTAGTGGCTAGATGAAAGCTATGACCTTTGAAAAACTTGTTGAGAAAATTGCAGAGAGAGAGAAAGCATTTGGGAAAGAGTGTAATCCCAATGAAGAAAATTTGTGTCTTGCACATAAATGCCACAAATCAAAAGAATAATTTGGAAAGGATTAAAATAGAAGCAGTGGTCAAGGTAGAGGACAAAGGAGACAATACAAAGGAAGGGGGGAAGATTTAATCAAGGGCATAAACAATGTTATAGATGTGGAAAAAATGGTCATACTGCTAGTTATTGTAGAACTTCTTGGGAGAAAATTGTTAATAAGAAAGAACAAATACAAGATAAAGGTATCCCTCCCGAATCTACACATTATGTTGTTGTAGATTGTAATCTTTGAATTGAAGAATCTTTTAGCACTTCATTTCCTTGGAATGATATTTGGTTATTAGATATTGGAGCTGCATGCCATGTGACATTTACAAAAGACGTATTTGATACATTTAGTGATCAAATTGATGGGGTAGTACATTTAGCATATAAGTATTAGTTAAAGCCTTCAGGAATTCGATATGTTAGACTTAAATCATCAGGACTTGCTGATTACATACTTTCTAATGTTCTTTATGTTCCAAAATTGAAGAGAAACTTAATCTCTCTTGTGAAAATTAGACAAGAAGGTCAGTCAATACACATGTTTGACAGTATAATTGGGATTAGAAGATATTATTATAATATGATTGTAGTGGCTGGAGTGGAAGATTGAAATTTTTTTAAAATTGAATGGTACCTCATTCAACTCACAAAATTATGTAAATTTGGTTCAACATAATGATAATTTGTCTTCCAACTTGTTATGGCATGATATATTTGGTCATATTAATTATGATAGTATCAAAATTATGAAAAAGAAAGTTATTCAAGGGCTTACTACTATTCCAATACAACTATCCCAATGTGATGCTTGTATTTTAGGCAAGCACAGTAAAAAACATTTTCATGATTCTATTTTCCGATGTTCTAGAATGCTTGGACTTATTCACTTAGATTTATGTGGGCCCATGCATGTTCCACCAACAAATGGTTACAAATATTTAATGACTCTTACAGATGACTTTACAACGATGTGTTGGGTTTATTTATTAAAAGGAAAATCTCAATCTTTTGATACATTTAGAAATTTTCATTTGTGGATTAAAAATTAAACTCAACTCAATATTGGAACACTTAGAACTAATAATGGTGGTGAATATACATCTCAAGGTTTTGAAAAATATTTACAAGAGAATGGTATTAAACATCAAACCATTGTTCCTTATAATCCACAATAAAATGGTGTGGCAGAGATTGTGAATAGGACACTGTTGAATATGGTAAAATACATGATGTTTTTTAAGAGTGTTAAGTTAATTTTTTGGGGATAAGTAGTTCTTTGTGTCATCTACATTAAGAATAGATGTCCCTCTACTGCACTACAAAACAAAACACCTTATGAAATGTGGCATGTCCATCTTCCAGCTATCAAGCATTTTATAAGTTTTGGTTCCACATGTTATGCTTTGATTCGTGAGAAACAAAGAAATAAATTGGGAGCAAGAAGTCAAAGGTGTATTTTTGGGGGATATTCTAATACTTCCAAAGCTTATAGATTGTATGCTGAATATAACAAGAAGTTCATTGTTTCTAGAGATGTTATATTTCTTGAATTTACGAAAGATGCACTCACTATTGATAAACAACTTGCACATATTGATAGATTTAATTCTAAAAAAATATATCATGAAAGGGATAATGAAATTCCTAATATTGAAGGGGGGGTTCTTGTTCTAAGTCAATTTTTGGAATTTCCTTCCACATAACAGGTTATTCTAATGCACAAGTTGATGAAACAAAGGGTGAGAAATTTGATGATATTGTTAATGGAACGAATAATTTAAGTCTCATAGATAATGAAGAACCTGCTCTTGAAGAAGGAACAAAGCAGTCACCACAACAACGAGTTTGTATTGTTAGATTTTTATCATTCAAGATAGAATTATGATCTTAGGATCTTATCTGAGAGAATAACATGCATAGAAATAAAACACAAGAGACAATGAACACAAATATTTTCCTCGAGAAAACCATAAAGAAGAAAAACCTGCAACTTCCTTAGAGATAGAATCAGCACCAAAAGCAAAACCCAGAAACATAAAGATGATCTCCCAACAACAGTAGTCTCTCTCTTGTCCCAACATCTTCTCTCTCACTCATCCACCCCAATGAGTGAGTGTGTGTGTGTTATAAATAGAGAGGCTCACTCTCTATTTATATTCTTTTTTTCACTTAATGTCCTTTCCAACATGTCGGCCTCACTTAACAATTACTTACTAGAGCTAACATATCTAGGAGAGTCTAATAACCCTAGTGCCCCACAACTTGTGGGGAAATCGCCCCTTCGATCAACAAGGAGGATTATACTTAACACAATGTTGGGGACTATTTCCCCAACTTACAATAACTTACCATATGGTCAACTTCTCTAGGATAGTCTAATTGTCAAAACCCCTTATTTTCCGAAAAAATTAAAATTTTTAAAATGCATATAATTTTCATAAATGCAGTCAACTAATTATTAAATTAGTTATATGTTACTGAATTCATTATATGAATTATTTGTTTGATTATGTTTATCTTTATAGAACAAATCTTTTTTTAGTTACCGACTTGTTTTCTCTTTGCGACCACAAGGTGGAACTGTCATGAAAATTCTGGGCTTACTTAGCTTTCGAACTAACGCAGAAGTTTTCATTTTCTTATAGACTTACAGGTAAGAAGTTCGGGTGCTGCTTGTCAAAATTCTAAAGGATTCAATTATAAGTTCGTCGCATAAAATAACTCAGTAAAGAAAATAAATGCTAAACAATTTCCAAAGCTTATTGAGGTAAAATCATTAAACTGTCCTTCTTTTTAGACTCTAAGGAATGCGATTCAGTTTTATCAGTAAAGGTTATAACTACCTTCTTTCTAGTAGATGTAAATTTATAGTTCTTGAAGCTTACTGAACTATTCAATGTCTAACATAGTCATCAAGTGTAAAAAATACCTTAACTCTTTCTTTACAAGCAGTTTAAGAAATGACAGAGTTCTATGTCAAGGACCTTTTGATAAAGTGAATACAATCTCTTTACCTCCTAATAATTTGTTGATTACCCTTTGCAATGTGAAAGTAATGTACTGCAGTTATTAAATTTTTATACTATTAATCCATCTTCCCAGCCTGATGTCTTGAGGGAATTATGTCCTCAAAGATTACTATCACTTTGGCTAAACAGTGATGATGGATTAAGTTCCTCTGTCCATAATTTACTTGGAAGAATAATAACCAGTTAAGGTTATTAATTTTATATTATTTTCATAGTCTGGTTCCTTAATCAAATCAAGACTCATCATGCTTAATAGCAAGACTTACTAAATTACCACTAAAGTAATTTTAAGGTAAAGATTAATACTAGCATGGAGGTATATACTTATAATTAACCTTAAGAAATTCTTTCATAAACATCAACTATTATAACTTTAGATAGAGATATAGTTGATTTAAAGACTATATGTCATGTTGGCTATAAACAAGGGTCATAGGTTAGATCTCAGCCAAGGAATGTTTATAGTTAAGTATTAGATTATAGTTCTATAATCTTATTCTTAGTGCCTCCTTCACTTATATAATGTGCAAGGTTTTTATCCTTACCATGTTACCATTCAATTGGATATATGCATAAATGTTGAAACAAGATTCTCATCGAATAAATGTTATTAATTCTTCTTATACCTTTTAACAAGGCTTTACTATTATCAAGTTACGATTGTTTGGGTACAAATATACCGTAATGTATTTTGATGGGGCGTTAATTCTTCACGCCATTGGTAAGCTTTATTGCATAGTTATATAATAACGATTCTTTTGTTATCATGCGTTAAATAATAGGTTGGCTTCAGGATGAGGATCATAGTAGAACCTTTGAAAACAACAAAATGATTGATAAAGTCATTTTCTCGTGATTGCTCATAGAGACTATGGAAAAATACCCACTGCATGCAAATCATTTACTTGGAGACATGGCTTATCCGAGGCCAAGCGTTGTGAGGTCAAAACCCCAAAAATTCTGAAAAATTTAAAAACTTTTAAAATAGCATATAATCACATTAAATGCTGTCATTAACCGTTTGATTAGTTTATGCTACTAGAATTGTAACTGAATGATCTTTTATTATACTTAACTTTTAATATGAGTTTCTTGTCAGTTACTGATTATTTTCTGTTTGCGACCACAAGGTGGGTTTGTCATGAAGGACTTGGCTTACTTAGCTTCCGAGCTAACGCAACAGTTTTCTTCTCTTACAGATATACAGGTAAGATGTACAGGTCGCTGCTATCCAATCTCAGAAGTTTACAATTCAAGTTGTTGTATAAATTTATTTTGTGCAAGTATAAACATGCTAGACAGATTTAACAAGCTCTAAAGGTAAATCTTTATATAGTTTTTCTTTTGAGATTTAAAGCTCGAGAAATGAAGTTTACTCATACAGATTTCAGTTAAAATCTATTATCCAAAAATTATGGTTTAACAGATCCACTAAGTACAAAACTATTAAACGTTCATACTAGAAGTAAGTGTAACAATGCAATAACTATCACTTTACTAACCGCTAGCATGGTAGAAAGTTACAATATCAAAGTTTAAATTCTATGATCTAGAGTTTCTGCAGCAAGGTCATGTTTAGATTGCAATATGATCAAGTTTGCATCTGTAAAATTAAATGCTAAGACATCACAAGTGTCGACTCATACTTTTCTTATTTTAAGCATTTACAAAGTTTATTGTTTGAGTACAAGTCTTCTCTTAACATTTAAAGGATTCGCAAAGTTTGGAAAGCTACTTCTATTTCCATGATCGACATTTGGATAATTATCATAAACACCTTTAGTATCAGTCCTGGATTACCATAATTAAACTCATTTATAAGTTCCAGACTATACTATCAACAAGGATGGTTATAATTACTTACACAAGCTGCCTAACATACACTTAGTTACACAACCTTGATAAATCTTTGAGCATGAAATATAGCAAAAGTCTAATTGATTACCATAAGGAGTTCCAAGACTATTAAAAGATTGTTATTGTATTAGTAATAAAAAGTGAAATGGACTAGAGTAACCCTACTCAATTTAGTGGATTATGTAAATTGATTTCTACAAGTTTAAGTCATACAAAATGAGAATAACAAGTCTTTACCTGCAATGCAAAACTGTAGAAATTGGCATTTGAGTTGTAGTATTGTAAACCACTATGCCTATCATTACTCCATTATTTTATAGACTATAAAGAAATGCTAAGTATCTTTCCTTCACTTGAGACTAAGATAAAATAGCAATTAAGTGGGATGTTTTTTTTTTTTTCAAACAACCCCAACCTAACATTATTCATATGCTCTTATATCTTGTTATAACTAACACCAAGTTCTTTATGTCTAAATACTTCAAGAACTTAATCTTGAATGATATTTATAATGCAAAGGTTTAATATTGAAAATGCATAGTTTTAATATTTATATTGCATAGTCTTAATAGCATTGTTCTAACATTATGGTTGTGAAATATATGGCAGGTAATACTATGGTATAGCGACCATAAGGGATCTCCATGCTATGATTTTGTTTGGAAAAACAATCAATGGCAGACTCATCGTAGAACATTAGAACTTAGACCCACTTGCATGCAATGTATTAAAGTACTTACGTGGTCACTCCTCGACCATGCACTGGTGTTATAAAACCGTTGACTCCACCCTAACTTGTCATTCCTCCTTTGCCTTCGGGCTTGGTCGCTTTGCAAACCCTCTTGGTCCATTTTTTCTATTGCACTGATTGATAGCAGCTTTTATACTGCTTCATCCCTTTGTGCTTGTCTACTGCACTGTATGGGAGTAAGAAGCTTACTGTTGGTAGTTTAATGATTTACTGTAAACCTAGGGTTTTTCCCTTCAGCGCCATTGTCGACCCTGTCATGGCATGAGTGCATTTCTTCAACGTGATACTGTCACAGCTCCCATTGTAAAAGGTATCCTTCGCTTTGGCTAGCTCGTTTGTTTTGGTGATAGAGGAAGGGTTTATGCTCCCTCTGCTCGTGGTTATCAGTCTATTTACGGTGGCTGCACTCCTTTCAAACTCACTGGTAAGTTACAGGTCACACCATCGTTTTTCCATTTAAGAAAATAGTTTAGCCAGAATATTTTAAGGGTTTAACTAAAACGCTGCTCCTTCTTTTTGCAGGTTCAGTCTTCTCCTTGTGGAGTGGGAAATGCAAGATTTTGGCTATTGAACTTCTCGGTAAGCCTGGTCTCAAACATGGTGTTCCCTCCTTGATGGTTTTTAAAGATGTTAGTGGTTTGGCCTTTAGAGACGTGACTCTGAGGTTACCTCAGCTCTGTTCAGTCTTTTAAATTGTATGTTAATTAAATTTTCGACAAGATGAACCTTGCACTGTGCATGGGTGTTATGGATTCGGTCGATAATGTAATTATTAGCTTTCTTTTGTGTTAAAAAAATACTGTATAAGCAGCGCTGGGCTATAAGCATGCCTGCGGATGAGGTTGTGACCTCGAATTCTTGTTTTCTTTTACTATACTCTTGAATAGTTCAGGGTTTTCACCCAGAGTTTTGTAATATAACTTATTATAAAGCGTTCCTGTATCTTTGAGTTTGTTCATCGCATACATTTTAAATCTATGCTCTATACAGGAAATAATAAAATATATGGGTTTATAATAGCTTGTACTGTGGATTTATAATGCGGTCGTAGGTGAAAATATTGTCTTAACCCTTAGTATTTATTTTACTTGTATAACTGGATTTATAGGGTTCAACCCTAATTTTACAGTTGAGATTAAGTTCAGTTTCTTAATCTGCCATTTTGAATTAGAATTATAAACTCTGTCAGTACTGTGAGTAAAATAAATTGATTAAATCATAATGATTAAGCTCGTTGTTCGAGCAATATACTGGTTCTGTTATTACCTTTGCTTTTTAAAATAAACAACTTGGCCTTTAAAAAGAATAACTGAGTTATTATACTATTGATAAACTCTTTATAATGTTACTGTTAGGGTTATGTACTTTGGTTTACTTATTATGTAATAACTTCTTAAATGTTATGTAGGGTTTATACCCTTATACCAATATCATAAGTGTTGATTCTACTTTCTTACATTATTTTTGGTCATGTTATAAATACTGTAAATTATCTTGTTATATAAAGAATTCGGGAGATAAAGTACTCTCCAGCTTATTGTTAAATAGATTTGTTGTTAAGGTTTCTGAACTGGCTTTACAACTTAACTTCTATTTATTAGAAACTATAAATGCAAATTGCATACCTTTCACATTATGTAAGCTGGTTGTACTCTTATTATATTTTACTATTGCCTTCAAGTATTGTTTATTTACTTTGTAATACACAGAGTATAAATATTTTATACCTAAACCTTACTTATTTATTCATTAGGTATAAATAGTCTAGGTTTATAATTGTAATAATAAAATATTACTTTAAATGTTACTTTTATAATGTATGTAATATAGATACATTATTAGTGATACTATAATGATGCTACGTCTTACCAATGTTTCTATGATTATTATTTTAATGTTGTTATCCAATATTTGGTTTGGTTTATTTATTTAGTTATACTGCCTGTGTATAATTACATAATAATCATATGATAATTAATCTTTATCTCATGTTCATATATATAAAAATCCTATGTATATAGTAACATTCCTTTACCATATAAGAAAATAGAATAACGGTTTTGTAATATGTTTAAGCTTAGCTGAAACAAAAGAAGATTCAGTAATTACATGAATGCATTCTTAACTAATATACAGACTACACCACTAGGTTTTAACTGTAAAATCAAACCAATAAGTAATTACATCCTACTGTCAGTATTGTCTTTTTTCAACATTAAGAGGTTAAATTCTTTCAAACTGGAAGATAACAATTATAAGCTTTAAAAAGCAGAAATACTTAGTCTATCTTTTCTTTATTACAGCTATCATTTACTGGAACAAAGATACAGTACTAAATTAACTAATAAGAAGATCGGTTCAGAAGGATACTACTTCACAATACCGAGATACTATGCTGGAGTACGGTCTGGTGATCCTAGATGTGGAAAAACACAGTAAATCTTTAACTCAGTGACAGATTTAACTACTAATATTCTGAGATACTCACATTACTAAACTAACTAACTCTTCAGACATATAATATAAACATAACATGCATCCATTCATACTCATTAAACATAAAGAAATAAGTGACAGAACCTGTTTAAACTGTGGACAACAACAGCAATGGGAGGCCGTTCCTCCCTACCAAATCCTGGAGAGCGCTCAGATAGCAACTTCTCAGGACCCCCAAGCTTGCTCTGGTCTCCCTGGCTGGAACTAGGTGCAGCAAAGTCAGATACCAGTCTTCAAACTCAGTATTAACTCAAAACTATCAGTCAGTTCTCTCAGCCCAAAAAGCTGTAATAAAATCAAGTTACTGCAGCAATCCTCCTAGAACAACTTCCTTATTGTATTTCCCTCTTCCTCAATGAATTTCCTAAATAACATTCACCTGAATGAATTCTCTTTGGAAATTATCTAAGCCACCTCATCTCTCTTCATTGAGTACTTTTTAAAAGATTGCCTAGGTCTTTTTTTGGGTTAACTGTCATTTAATGAGCCACCTGCTCTGATTCCACTTTCTTGGGGAATCATGACCCCAAATATAGGGAAGTTACCACCTACAACTTAGGAAGTGTTTGAGGATGCTGCCACTTGTCTTTCACCTTTCCACCTAGTTCCATCCACAATTTTGACCAGTAACCTCTTTTTAACAGCTCTCCCATGCTGTTGTCTCCACAATTTATTTATTAATAATAAAATATTCTAAATTACACTCCTTTTCTGTTGACTCTGCTAAGTCATCAATTCCTACTTAGCATTAAATTTAACATAATGTCTCAGGAATATAATAAAACAATTTACATAATTTTACAAAATTGGGGTATGTGACAGGTTATAAGGCAATTCTCGAACCCTAACTTGGCATTATCTTCGTCGCCTTCAGGCCCTCTGGCCGCTCTGCTACCCTGCTCTTGTCTGCACTTCCTTTTACCTTTGAAGTTGGTTGTCTCCCTGCTTGCTATATCTCCTCGTAAGCTCAGCTTGAGAGTTTAATGGAGAGATTGCTATTACAGAACTATTTGTTGCTTGGTAATGGTTTGTGATACTTCCCTTAGGGTTTCTCCGTCACAGCTCGATCAGTTTGGTGTCCATTACTGTATTGTCCTTCCTTTATTTGGCTAGGTGATGACAGTCGATGTCTTGCTTAACCATAGTATCTGATATTTAGGTTTTGTAGCAGTTACGGTTCTATGTTGAGAGTGGTTGCGACCTAAGCATATTCACCGGCTGAACTTTTTGTTCTAATCCTCCGTCGTTGTAGATATTTGCTGGGTTAGAAATCCCTCCTGTCTCGCAGCTAATGAAGGGTTTCATTCTCCTCGTGCTAGTGGTTACTTTGCTGCTTGTGGGTGGTCGCGCATCAATAAGATTTTAGGTAAGAGTTACTTATTTCAACTTCGTTACTGTGCATTGAAAAAATTTCAATACACGGTTGTCTCTTTTTAAAAATATGAAATAACATTATCGATTCTTTGTTGATTTGCAAGTATCGGCCCTCCTCTCTACGTGGATTGTTACGAGGTTGTGGCGACTTGATGGTTTACAGTAAGCCCTGGACTTTCCATGGCCGTTCTTCCTTGTCCAAACCTTTGTGGGATATTATGGGTTGGTCGCCACAGCCTGAATAACCCTTATGGATTTTGGTTATTCTGGTTATTTAGTTCGCTATTTTTAATGGGTGTTAAAACACTTGCTTAAGGCATGGTTCTCCGGCTTTGTCCATGAGTGTAATGTTGGTTTTTATGACGGTTACTGTGTATGTGTACATGTAAATGATAAAAGGCTGTGAGCTCATACAATGTATTAGACTCCTTTAGTTGTGATTTTGGTTGTACATTTTGGAGTAGTAGGGTTCACCCTAACTCGACGATATTAATAATATTTACAGCTTCTTAAACATATTTGGTGTTTATAATGTAGTACTTAATTTGTTGAGTTATTACTAATATGGTATAATAGTTGGCTAGGCTCGATGAAACAAGCATAGTTATAATTTGTTTGTTTAAATTTTAATACTGGTAGGGTTTTAACCCTAACTTGAAAATGTATAATAAGTATTTTACTATTTCTTTAAAGAAAAGAACAACTTTTATTTTTAATTGTGCTTCTGTATTTTGTAGGGTTATTGCTTATGCTAAATATTGTTTGGTTAAACTCGTTAATTCGAGCATACTCTTACTCTAATGGTTTACTTTCCGGTGTGTTAAAACAACTAAGTTTTTATCCTATAATATTATTAAATTTACAAATGCTAGGGTTTCTGTACATGGTTTTTATATTAGTTTGTTTTATAAAAACTGTAAATGTTATTATATAAATTTAACCTTTGAAATATAAGAAAACCATGTTTTTATTGTGGTAGTTATGTATCTGTTAGATACAGCATTTGATTACAGAACTTATATTTTGTTTACTATTCAATATAAAGGAATAAGTTCATTACTTTATTTATTTAGTAACACTATTCCTTTAATTATATATATTAACTCTATATTTAGTTAATAGCAAGTGTATAATAAGAGAGTATTTTTCCATTATATTTTATGCTTCTGTACTAAATATACCTTAAAAGAAATCCTACCAGAATTCTGTATTATCTATTGCTGTTATATATATATATTAGTTAAACTAACCTAACATGGAAGAAATAAACTATAAAATTAAAAGCATAAATATTTAGTCTAATCCTACTTTAGTGTAGTTGTTATATTCTCCTCTTTGTTTAAAATAATTAACAAGAGTACTGAAAGAAAATACTATATATAAAGAATAGTTTTATCTACTAACGCATACTACTGTCAGTAAAAATGATACTCATTATGATAATCGATAAAAGAAAAACATTCTATTATTCATGCTAACCTCTTAATCTACATTTGCATCATACTATCTTTATTTATGTAATTTCACCACCTGTGTTGGAGTACGGTCTGGATCACTCCAGATGAGGAAAAACACAGGTAGGGTTTTTATTTCCTCATCAAATGATTCTATTACTAATCATACTAAGAATAACTTCATTACTAAACCATCTAAGTCTCTACATGATAAACTGCAAACATAACAGTCAATCATACACAGATATAAAAAAAAAAAATTAATAGATGGCAGAACCTGTTCTTGAATTTGGATGAAAACAACAATGGGAGGCTGTTCCTCCCTACCAACTCCTAGAGAGCGCTCAAACAGCGACTCCTCAGGATCCCCGAGCTTGCTCTGGTGTCCCTGGATGGAACTATGTGTAGCAATAATCAAGTACCAGTCTTCAGACTCAATACCAATCATGAAATTCTCAGTAAGTTCTCTTAGCTAGCAAGCTGTATCAGACCAAGTTACTGCAGATTATCTCTCAAAACACCTTCCTTACAGTTTTCCCTTTTCCCCAATGAATTCCTTGAATAGCATTCTTCCTGAATGATTCTTCTCCTGGAAAAATATCTGAGCAACCTCAGCTCTATTCATTGGGTACTTTTAAAAGATTGCCTAGGTCTTTTTGGGTTAGTTGTCATTTATTGAGCCACCTGCTCTGATCCCACTTTCTTGGGGGATCATGACCCCAAATGTAGGGAAGTTTCCACCTGCAACCTAGGAAGTGTTTGAGGATGCTGCCACTTGTATTTTGCTCTCCACCTAGTTCCTTCCACTAGTTTGACCAGTAACACTCTTATTAACAGCTCTCCCAAGCTGTTGTCTCCATTTTTTATTTATTAATAATAAACTATTCAGAATTACACTCCACTTTTTTTGACTCTGCTGAGTCATCAATTCCTACTTAGCATTAAATTTAACATAATGTCTTAGGAAATCAAATTAAAATAATTAACATTATTTTACAAAATTGGGGTATGTGACACTAATAATCCTAGGGCCCCACAACTGCGGGGAATTTAACCCTTGATCAATAGGAGGGAGGGTTACCCACAATGACTTGACATGACTTGATCACATTATAGAGACTACCTATAGGAACGTCAAGGCATGACATGACTCAATTACATTATAGATACTTCCTAGAATAAACATTAGGGTACAATACATGAAATATACAAGTGAATACATTCCGAAGTTACACATACATCAACACTCCCTCTTAACTAGGACGGTATTCTCTCGACACAATTTATTAGCACAAGTCTTCTTCTTTGTATCATCTGGAACATCATCGAGTCCTCGCCATCTTCAAGTCATCTTCATCTTCAGGCCATATTTCATCTTCAAGTCATTTTTATCTGGATCTAGATCATCACTTGATTTAGATCATCATCACTAGATCTAAATCATCACTCAATATAAATCATCTCTGCTAGATCAACATCACTATATATTGATCATCACTCGATCTGGATCATCATCATTGGATCTGGATCATCATTCGATCTGGATCATCTCTGCTGGATCAACATCACTGGATTTGGATAATCACTCGATTTGGATCATCACTACTAGATCTGGATGATCACTGCTGGATCTGGATCATCACTCGATCTAGATCATCACTGGTTCATCATCATAGGTTCTATCTCATGATTCTTCTTGTCACAGGAAGTTCTATAAAGCCAGCCCTTTTTCATGTTGGTTGTAGGCCTAGCCTCCTTCTAGGTCTTCTTTAGTGCTTATATCTAACCCTAAGTTAGAATGGCCAGCACTCACATCTGACCATGAGAGGAACACATCCAACACCATGTCAGAAAGGCACAACACTTACATTCACCAACATGATAGTATACAACTACTATCATCTGTTAAAAGGCACAACACTCACATCCTCTAGCATGATAGGACACAACTACTATCATCTATGGAAAGGCATCGCACTTACATCTAACCTTGACTCGTCATAAAGTCACAGCACTTACATTCACCAGCATGATAGGACACACTACTATCATCTCTGAAAAGGAACAGCACTAACTTCTGACCTTGACTGGTCAGAAAGGCACAACACTTACATCTGACCTTGACTCATTAGAAAGGCACTCAGTCCTAGACTGAGGGTTCCTAGTAACTGACCAGGTGCCTCCATTCAGAGAATGGAAATATCTCTTATATCTGATCATGTAGGAACCAATCCTATAGTCACATTAGAATGGCTCAGCACTCACATTTGACATGGAAGGCACCAATCCTCTCACAATTATAGAATGGAAACAACCCTTATATTTGATCAAGTGGGAACATATCCATCAATCACATCATAATGGCCTTGCACTTATATGTGCTCATGTGAGACTACATCCCATAGTCATATTAGATCTCAGTCCTAGAATGAGTATTCCTGGTAACTGGCCAGGTACCTCCATCCAGAGAATGGCAATAGCCCTTATATCTGATCATGTAGGAACCAATCCTACAGTCATATCAGAATGGCTCAACACTCATATCTGACATGGAAGGAACCAATCCTCTCACCATGATAGAATGTCTTAGCCCTTACATCTAACCATGGAAGGAACCAATCCTCTCACCATCTCAGAATGGCTCACAGACTCATCACTTCCCCTTGGGGGGAACCTCGATTTGGAGAACACCAATCTTATCCTTGAAGTACTCAAACTTCACTTTGGCCATTTCTAGAATAGAATCACATTAGGGATGATTACGTTCAAGGATAACCTGCAAGCTTCACCAGGATGGAATACATTTGAGGAAAACCTATAGGTCTGTTTACATCTGAGAAACCTACGAGCTTTGCCAGGATTTATGCTCAGATAACTTGTCTCACTGACTATGCTAGAACTCCCTGTTTTGAGAGATCTCGATCTGGATCACATACTAGAGCTTCACTGCTCCTCTCTCCCAAAATAGCAAGTGGAAACATCTTTTTCCTCATCTATACTCAGTGCCATGCAAGACCCCATCCTGCCAAACGAAGAGATCACACTTGATCCCATACTGAAGTAGCACCTCGAAGTTCTCTTCCTATCAATGGCATTGCCTACCCAATACGAATCCTCATAACCCTCCAGGTCAATATTCTTATTCGCCTCATACTTGAGCCCATAATCAATTGTAACCTTCAGGTACCTTACTGCATGCTTTGCAACCATTAGGTGAACATGTCTCAATTTGTTCACAACAAAGCAAATATCTGGTCTCATATTCGCCAGGTGCATCAAGGAATAAATCATCTGATGATACATCATGGCATCAACCAACTCTGATGAAGAAAGACTCAATAGCTTCAGGTTTGATTCCATAGGTGTGGTCATGGCCTTGTAGTCCATCATCCTGAACCTCTTTAGGATCTCTACTGCATACTTCCCTTGTCCACACCTCCATTCCTAGAACATAGTGCATCATCCCCAAGTCCTTTATCTCGAACTTGGCAACAAGTCTTATTCTTGCAAATTTAATAAGTTCCTCTTTTCTGTCAGGAACAAGTCATCGGCATATAACAGGAGTATCACTAGTATTCTTCCTTCAACCTTGAAGCAAAGGTTGGAATCCTCTTTACTCTCTATAAATCTTAGAGTCATCAGTAATCTGTCCATTTTGTCGTACCATGTCGACCCTCAGGATATTCTGTAGTCACTCCCTCTGAAATGGAGCATCATACTCCCTCTATCTTCCATAATTTATGCACTCAAACATTATGTACAGGAGTGACAAGTAGCTTCCTATGCTACTAATATTCTATGTATCCATCTAGTGTAGAGACTTTCATCTTCAACGTTGTAGCAAAGGTTAAGATCTTCATCAAGCTCATCATGTATGTGTTTCAACTCCCATTAGCTGCAAATGTCTTTTCGTAGTCTATTTCTTCTTTTCGTGAGAAGCCTCGTGCTGCGAATCTTTCCTTGTATCCCATGATGTTTCCATCTACTACATGATGGAACTACGAACTTCCCTTCATGTATCGATATTGCATCCTAGACATCATTCTTCTTGAACTAGTCCTCCCTTTCTTCTTGGTTATTTCTTCATATATGGAAGGTTTCGCATCAATGATGTCACTGCATTTGTCATATTATTCTTCATCTTGAATTGTTGTTACTTGTTCATCGGAACATGTCTCATCCTTCTTTGCTTGTAGGATATTTTACTCAATCTTTCCTACAAGTCAAATGCATTAGTTGTATGGTTAGAAACATTTCATAAGGCATAGTCATAATGGAAAATTCTTATGCATAAATATATGATCATGCAATTATTTTAGCCAATACAACATTCATCCATATCTCACGGAAAATTTTCTAGATGCCTTCCATCTCTACTACGACAACATTGAGATTGTGCACTAATCCAATATGTCAGCAAAGAGGTTTCATTCTAGATAAGTAGCAATGGAGAGTTGTATAGCACAATGAGCTACTTACACTTTACATGCATATTAGTAGTATAATGTCATTAATGCAAACATTCTATCATGCATAATACATCAACTCAATATAAATAAATGCATAATAAAACAATATCATGAAGTGACAATTGAATACTTATCTTTACTTGTTTCATGGGTAGACTCCTTCTTGAGCCTTTAGCTTCATCATCTTCTTCATTCATCATTTCTTATCCAAATGCTAAGATGGATAAGAGTTTCTTCAAGAGTTGAGTCATTTGTATTCCTCATCGTTTGAGGGATCTTCTTTGGATGGTGAGAGCTTAATCTTCAATTGCTCCCATCTTCTCTTTTGTTACTATGTGTCGATCTTCTTCTTCTTGTGTGTGCTCTTCCGAGAGTCTACTGAAAGTAATCAATTTCTTCTACCACACATTTCTTGCATGAATGAATCCCATGATCCTAGGAAGACATTCAAGGTGGCTATCACCACTTCTGCATTCTCCACTTCTTATTCTATTTCTACGAGTTGTTCTTTGATTTGAGAGACCCTCATAAAATATGATTGTATGGTCTCTACATTCTGGATCTTCACATTCTTCAACTGTTTTCTCAAAGTCATATTCTGATTCATGTTCTTCCCTTTAAATAGCTTGGTCAAGGAATCAAACATCTTTGATGTCTTTACGGAAGACATTTGTGCAATAAGGTGATCCATGATTGAATTAACAATGATCTTCTTGTACTTAACCAAGTTCTTCTTATGTAAGGATTTGAGCCTCATCTCCCTATGGAACTGGAACCTCTCTTCTTATGTAGGTGTCCAATTTATTTTCTTTAGAGAGATCATATGCTTACATTCATGGAAGTTGTCAAATTCAAAAATATTATCATCAAGTTGATGTGATATATCACTTTGAAATGAGAACCTCAAATGAAAATAGCAAAAGATTAGATCTTACCGATTTGAGGTGTCCGTCCTAGTTCCGGAGCTGGTCGATCTAGGGTTTGTAAGAGATATCCTAATCTTCAAAAATTGGAATCCTTCAGATCTGATCAGATAGAAATATATATCTCTTCAATGTAATATTTCCAATGTACTCCTTTTCTAAAAATAGTATAGGGAAGCTCTTGGAACAGGAAGCTCTTGGAACGGGAAGCCCTAGTTTTCCAATTTCTTCTCCATAAATGCCTGATATTGTTTTTGCAGTATCTCTGAAATTACTGCTCCTCTGTGTCTAAAACTTTTCAATACGTTATCCTCGCATGTCCTTGTTTCAACACCACATGTTTAATCAGAATTCGTTTCACCAATTGGGCATTATGATTATTTTAGCAAGGTGACCTGTTACAGGACTGTTCAAAACAACGAAGTTGTACAGATTGCAATGTGTCACTGTTTCATATTATAGGTCTGAATATTGGACCATAGAACTTACATTTCATGCCCTTTCTGGAACATCTTCATAAATTTCGTTTGGACTTTTGTAGCCCGAGATATGGCAATTATCCCTAGGTGTCTTGTTTAGGGTTGAATCCTGGAAGAGGATGGAACCCTAATTTGGATGGATCATATCCCCAAGGATGTAGCAAATATGAGGCTGAAGTTTTTATACAGTGTAAATACGGATTTTATCTTCCACATGTGAAAGTTTCAGCTCCTGAGCCTTCTCCAATCCTGAGATATAGCAAATGTACCAAAACTTATCATTTTTAGTATTTAGGGTTTTTCTAGCTCGAGGTGAAACTAGGGTTTGACTTTTCCAAAATTTCATCCAACCAAAAATCTCGACCCGGGTCTCTAAACTTCGATTTTGATGACGAGAGAAATCCTATGCCGGGCTCACTCAAAAATTCCTCTTCTGTAGAAATCCCTAATTTCCTGCACTGAAAACTGAAAATGCTCAGAATTGAATTGTGCTTCGACAGAAAGATGCCCCCTTCAATGGAGAGTCATTCTAGCATACTTTTTTCTGATGGATTGTGCAGAGATATGCAAAAAGTAAGAATCCCTAGCTTCTGCAGCTGCACAATGTCTTCTTCTCACGTTAGCTCTAATACCATGTTATATTTTTATCATTCAAGCTAGCATTATCATCTTAGGGTCTTATGTGAGAGAATAACATGCACAACAATAAAACACAAGAGACAATGAACCCAAATATTTTCCTTAGGGAAACCATAAAAATAAAACCCCACAACTTCCTCAGAGATAAAATCAGCACCAAAAGCAAAACCCAAAAACATAAATATGATCTCCCAACAGCAGTAGTCTCTCTCTTGTCCCAGCAACTTTGCTCTCACTCATGCACCCCAATGAGTGAGTGTGTGTGTGTTATAAATAGAGAGGCTCACTCTTTATTTATATTCTTTCTTTTAGTTAATGTCCTCTCCAACATGTTGGCCTCACTTAACAATTAGTTACTAGATCTGACATCTCTAGGAGAATCTAATAGCCCTAGTGCCCCACAACTTGTGGGGACTTTGCCCCTCAGACCAACAAGGAGGGTTATCCTTAACACAATGGTGGGGACTATTTCCTCGACTTACAATAACTCACCTAGGGTGGACTTCTCTAAGATAGTCTAATAACCCTAGGGCCCCACAACTGCGGGGACTTTAACCCTTGATCAATAGGATGGTTACCCACAATGACTTGACATGACTTCTCACATTATAGAGATTCCCGATAGGCACATCGGGGCATGACATGACTCAATTACATTACAGATACTTCCCATAATAAACATCAAGGTACAATACATGAAATATACAAATGAATGCATTCCTAAGTTATACATATATCAACATGTATATCGACAAGGACTAAGACATTTCCAAAAAATGATGATCTTTTCACATTATATTGTGAATTAAAATTTTATGCCTTTGATTAACATGCTTCTTTTCAAGAAGTAGTGACTAGTGATTTATGGAGAAGTGCAATGCAAATAGAGTATGATGTTCTCATAAAAAATGGAATTTGGAGGTTAGTTGACCCTCCACTTGGTATCAAACCTATTAGATGCAAGGGGATATATAAGAACAAGTATAAATCATATGGCTCACTTCACAAGAAGAAAGTGAAGATTGTATAAAAAGGATATGCACATAAAGAAGGTGTTGATTAAACATAAACAATTGCTCCTACAGCAAAATGGGGCACTATTCTAACTTCGTTTTCATTAGCATCACAAAAAAATGGAAAATACATCTTATGGATGTTAAAAAAACCTTCTTGAATTGAGACTCGAAAGAATATGTTTGTATGGATCAGCGTGGAGGTTTTTCTATCAAAGGCCAAGAAAAAAAGGTATGCAAATTGGTTAAAATATTTATGGTTTGAAGCAAGCACCTCGAGCATGGTATGAAATGTTAATTGAACATATTCTCAAATTAAACTATAAGCATTTCAATCTTGATGATACAACTTTATTTGTCAATAAAGTTGGAAGATAATTTGTATATCTATTTGTTTATGTGGATGATGTATATCTAGTTGTCTATGTGGATGATGTATATCTAGTTGTCTACGTGGATGATTTGGTTATCATGGTAAATAATAATTATTATATAGCTTCTATTAAAAGAGAGTTGACAAATGTTTTTAATATGAAAAATTTGTGATTATTACATTATTATTTAGGAATTAAAGTAGATAAGAAACCAAAGAACATTTCTATTTCTCAGAAACGATATGTTGGAGAGTTATTGAGTGAATTTGGTATGCAGGATTTCTACACCAATGGAGCATAATCTAAAGCTTACTTCAAATGAAGGTAGAAAATTTGAGGATCCAACAAATTACAAGGAGCTTGTTGGAACAATGTAGCATAATCTAAAGCTTACTTCAAATGAATGTAGAAAAATTGAAGATCCAACAAATTACAGGAAGCTCATTGGAAGTTTAATTTATCTTACTACTACTAGTTCTGACATAAATTTTGTTGTATGAATACTTTATAGGTTTATGCATGAGCTCTGTGAAGGTAATTGGAATGCAACAAAACAAGTGCTCCAATATTTAAAAGGCACTCAATCTTATGACATCAAACATTCTAAACTTTCACACTTCCATCTTACTTGTTATTGAGATTATGATTTTGATGGAGATAAAGAGCATGGAGTTTCTACTTCAGCTTATTTAATGAACCTTGGATCAAAAAATATCACCTGGAGATCAAGAAAGAAAACCACTCCTCCATATGTTCCTTTTTATTCTACAACTAAAGTGGAATATATTCCAGCAGCTCATGCCACAAAAGAAATCATTTGTCTTCCTAAAATGCTTGTAGACTTACACAAGAAACAAATGACTTCATTGCCTCTCTTTGTTGACAACTCTTCTGCAATTCAATTGGCCAAGAATAAAAAATTCCATGATCGAACCAAACATATCAACTCCAAATATCACTTGATTCGACATCATGTTGAGGCCATAACCATTCATTTGATACATTCTTCTACTTTCAAGCAAATTGCATTTATCTTTACAAAAACATTGAGCCATGAAGAATTTAAAAGGTTTAAAATGTAGCTTGGGATAAGATATGTCCCGCATTTATCTTTACAAAAACATTGAGCCATGAAGAATTTAAAAAGTTTAAAATGCACCTTGGGATAAGATATGTCCCTTCAAATTAACTTGGGGAATGTTGAATAATCCTTAGGGGTTTCATTGTAAATAATATTTCAGTTATTAGTTAGTAAAATCTCGTTAATAATATAGTTATCTAACTTTAGATAACAGTTTTGATTTCCTTTATATGTAATACTCTTCTACGAAATAATACATTAATTACCACAGTTTGTTTATAAAAAATTATGCTAAAATTTATTGGATGTTACTTAAGATAGTTAATTTATTGGATATTATAAAGATAGTTAGTGTTACACAAAGTTTTAAGTTTGAACCATGATTTATTAAATTTATTATTTTGCATATATATATAGTACACATTAAAATTAATTTTATGGAAGTGGATAAAATTATTGTAATAATAATCGAGATTGATCTAACCCTAAATGCCATCGACTGCACTTTTCTTTCTGTTAACGAAAATTGCAAACGCACAGCGGACAGGCCCACCGTATTTTACATGCCACATTGTGATTTCATTCTATCCTTGAATGTATTGGAGACAAACTTGAGACCTGCCAATATGAATAAGATTTTTATACTATGCAATAGTTTTAAGTATTACAGTCCATACAATGCTGGCTTTTGCAAAGTTACTGACAGCAGTATTAAAGCCATTCTCAGCATGAAAGGTCGTTGCCATATCCGTAGGTTACTTCAGGTTCTGATTCTGATTATGTGTATTTCAGGGCATTCAATCTTTTAAGTTGGCATTTTTTTAATGCATAGATTTTTCCTTATAAGACGATCTCAAATGATCAAGAAACAGTAGTTAAGCATTTTATTTTACTTTTGTGGTTGTTAGTTTTTCATTTCAGTGATCTTCAAGAAGCAGTTGTTAAGCATTTTATTTTCATTTTGTGGTAGTTAGTTTTCAATTACTTTAGTTTTTAGTTTTCTGACAGTTAGTTTTCATCAATAAAATAGTAAATAAAAATAAAAATAGTAATGAAACAAAATTTTCAATAGAATATTAAACACAATCTATATACAATTTTCATTTTATATTCCTATTTGCCACCAAAATTTACTCCTTCCTTACCTAACGTAATAACATAATTAACCAAGCATGGTCAAGGCCAGGTAACAAGTGAGATCTTTGATGGATTGTTAACCAATGCTAACTAAATTGTCATTATGTTTTCATATTGAAGGGTTGTACTTCATTAAGGAGACCTTACCCATCTTTGGTCTAATTCTAATTCCACTTCCATTAGTAATTATACTAGGTGCCTTCTCTTTTATGGATGAATATAAACTCAGCCATTCTAGATTGCTATTATTACTTGCCATGATATTGAGCTCTAACCTCTGACCTACTTTTGTCATCAATTGTCATTAATACAATTTCACTTCATTTATGCGATTCGGTTCTTGGGATGTGCTGCAAGTAATGCTGTTGTTGATCAATTTGCAAAGAAAATTAATGCCATGGGTTTGAAGGTGTCCTTCCTATATTGTATCTAATTATATAAGTGGCTTCTTCAAAATGTTTTAAAATACCTGTTTTGAATCTCTCATGCAAGGATTTCTACTTTTTGAAGTCTCATCATAGGAAACTTGCATAAGAGATTTTTTTGGGTATATTCTAAATGCCAGATTAATATAACACAAAAGTTTCATTGCTTTGACATTATAAGTTATCAAACTATGTGCAAAATCAAGGGAGATAGTGAGTTCTCCAATTGAACGTTTAACACTGCATTATCAAGTTTTTTTTTCAGAGTCTTACCATCATATTTTTTGGCTATCTTTATGTTTTCTGGTTTTTACCTAATCCCAAGGCATTTACATGTTGTTTTTCTTTGTAAAACAATTACAGGTTAGGCACCTTGACACTTCAAAAAAAAAGTGAATTGTACAAACTTTAGTAGTTGAAAGATGAACAAGTTATGGAAAGTCCAATCCATTCATAAGTTATGTATTATTTGTAGATTAGGAATATAATATTTACCCTCTAAAGATTTGCTAGCCAACTGTTGATATTATTTAAGTAAGTGGATGTCTATATGATGTTTTTGTTAAATTGGAACCAATTTCTTCTTTGCTGTCGAAAGCACTCCTAGGGTTGCTTGTTGTATATGCTTCGAATAAATTTAGGTGGATGTATTTTATTTTTAGGTATGTCATTTCTTTTAAAGTATGCTAACAAAGATGCAGATAGCAGAGGAACCTTTTGTAATACCTGATTTGGCCAAGAAAATTACTCTCCTTGAGCAAGTTTGAGCTAAATGAAATGTTCTATGTATTGTTTTGGTAATGAATTCTATTAATTACTACAAATGATACATTTTTTAACATCGCATATAGGTGAGATTTCAAGTGCGGATGAAAAGAAATACAAAGCACTCAAGAGGGAGACAAAAAGAGAAATAAATCATAGTGCTAATGTCATCTGCTATACTTCTGTTGGTGCAGGTGATCCTGGGCTATCTAATTTTAGGTTTCGTCAGGTAGTACTAAAGTTTAGAGTTGCAAGTGGGATTACTACACATTAGTATGAGTTTTTTTAGTTTTTTGATCACCTAAATGTTGGGTTATTGTTCAGTTCCTTATTAACGAAGCAACTCAGGCTACCAAACAAAAGTGCCTCATTCCTTTAGTTCTTGGAACAAAGCAGCTAATTACCTAATCTAGCCTCATAGAGTTGTTGTTGAAGATATGATGTAATGATAAAATGATTTCCATTGTATCTTCTTTTGCAGAACTTATTGTTGTACAATAGAAAATATAATATAGGATTGACATGCAATTTGGTCTTTTTCTTGTTAAATTTAGGTGGTGATAGTTGGGGATCATTGCCAATTGGGTCCTGTGATTATGTGCAAGAAAGCAGCTCGTCCCGGTCTTGCACAATCTTTGTTTGAGTGACCTGTATTGTTGAGTGTCAAGCCTTTTAGGTTATAGGTGATATTGTTATTTGTATTTTTGGTTGTTTGAAATAATCACACATTATTTTATTTTATGCAAATTTAGGAAGCAATCAAGTGTACTTGAAATTTTCTAGATTGTGTTTGTTAATAAGAATTTTGAAGCAAATAGTTGTTTGACCTTAAAGATACCTAGTAAGGCTACTGATGTGATGTTTGTTCAAAAATATTACCTTCGTTGTGGTGATTTTTTTTCTTGTCTTTATTACTTTTCCTGTGGTGTACTTTTGGAGGACCCTTGGTTCTGATAATTATTTCTATCAGTCTAGTTGTGGCTATATCTAAGGCAAGTTGGCCAGAGATAAACTTACAAACATGATTGATTGTTTCACACTGATTTTCATATAAAATGTGTCAACTACAATGTTGGGTATGATTTTATTATTTCATTCAACTCTTTTTGAAATATCTGTTGAATTTATTTTTCTTGCTTATTTTGGTAGCCTTCAGATTTCTATAAAAATATGTTTCATTTTCTAGAATTGGCTATTATTGTAGCTTATGCTTTACAATACTCAGTCTGAAATCTTTCTCTTTCATGTATTTTGATTTCATATAATGATATTTTTCTCATATATTCAGGCACGCCAATAGATATTTCGTAAATTGGTTGACTTAATTGGTATCATATCCATCACATAGGTATTATGTTCTCTCTCGTAACATGAATGGATATGCCAGATAGGGAAAACTGTCCATAGCTCTCAGGAATAGTTTATCATAAATACTACTTACTGGTAAGTTGTAATAGTAATAATTATGTAGTTTGTAGATTGATATCTATCATAAACTTGTTTGAATATCATCATTTTCAAGAAATAACAACTTGTTAAAGAGTTCTAGCTCAATGATAGAGCGCATGCCTAATTATAGGAAGGAGGTTGGTGGTTCGATTCCTCCGTGCCTTATCATAAATTTGTGACTACAAAAATGACTAAATTCACATATATATGCCTATTAGTAGCTAATTTTACGTATCTTAGTTGTGTTTAGCTTAGTCATTAATATGTTACCATCTAGTAGTTTATTTAGTTGTATATTTGGTCATTAATTGTTGCAATCAATGACTAAATCAATTACTAAATCTATGACTAAATCATTGACTATAAATAACTAAATCAATTACTAATAAGTCAAGATATTAATGACTAAGTGAAATAAGTCTATCTATAAGATAGTGAAAATTAGCTACTATTTATCATTGACTAATAAATAGTAGTTTATAGCTTGATTTTAGTCATTTTTTTAGTCATTAATTTCTCATTCTGTACTAGGGTATAGAGAAGAATAAAGAGATTGAATACAAGAGAAGTGAAATGTGATCCAATATATTTCCATGTGTTATTGACTAGCATAGTGTACATTAAATAATACATCCTTCATAGGTAAATTTGAGTTGCTTAGGAGACAACTCATGCTAGCTCATAAATATCACTTACCAAATATGACAAACCCCGTTAGGTGACTAAAGCACTTTCCAAATATGTGAAGGACCTCACGAATTGAATAAAACATGAGTCACTTTGTCATGAGTGATGGAAACACATGATAAACATGGAATATGGAGAGAAATTCATGGAGGATGGGTTGGAAACAAAAAATCGTCATTTCCTAGTTTACTAGGTTTACCTTATCCATAGAAAAGCATGATAAAAATAGTATAAAGATAGAATATGCAGGAAGGTGCAGTTACTAATTCTAGAAGTCAATAAAGTTGGAAGTATCTAACTAGAATCAAGATAAAGGCATTCATGGGGTATATAGAAAGTGTTGACCAAGTGGTGCAAGTGCATTCCAAATATCTAGGCTAGTAGTTAGGAATTTAATCAATAAAGATTAAATATTATTATCCTAACTATAGAGTGGGTTTATAATATCCCAACACATTTACTGTCACAATTAATGCCCAAATGCATGACTAAATATATGCCTAAATGACAAATAAAAAAAACAAACTAACAACTAAGGTAAATACAACTAATTTTTTGGTTACATGATAATATACTGAAAATTAGCTACAGAATTTTCCATTTAGTCCTTTAGATACCAACTTTATTCATTTTTTTGGTCACTTATCTCTTAGTTTGTAGTAGTCATTTATCTCTTTTTAGCAGTTTCAAAATATAAATGACTAATTTAGTTTCTTTAGTCATTTTATTTGTGTTCATTTATAATCAATATAACGACTAATTTAGTTGTTTTCAGTCACTTTATTTGTGTTCATCATTAATCAATATAATTTTTTTAGTATAAAAATGTGACTAAATTAAAAACTGTCATACAATATTCATGCTCATCTAATATGAATATACATGTGACTTATGTAATGTCTTATTAGTTACTCAAAACACGAAATAATATCAAGTACAAAGATATATAATTTTCAACCACATAAATTGTATTATATGAAATCTTAAGTATTCCAATATATATGAGTTTCCAACTCAATATCCACTAATGGAATAATCCAATCCATGGCCAAAACTATATCCATACTTTATATAAAATCATTTACATTAGTGATTTTTCAAAATATTACAATTCCCACAAAGTGAAACCTCCTCCGTTCTCCTTCAAACGACTACATTATGGATATGGAAAACTTTTGACTTTTCTATCATATTGAACTAGGATGGAAAAAACCCTAATGATCAAAACATGAAAGCAATAATATATTACACTATACAAGAACAAAATCATGTTTTCAATGTTAAGAAGCATGTATAATGAAAAAAATACAAAGATGTGCTACAAAAAAGTTGTGACCACTTCAGAAATCAGCTAGCTATATTTTTGTTGTAATAATGTAATTAATTTGCTAAATTTTGACCAACATCCTTCAATCCAGCAAAATGTATCACAACATCATATATGCACCATAACAAAGAAATTTAAACTCCAGATAAGGTTATATATGTTACTACTTGTAAGGGTTATGTTGAAAGAAATGGGAAGATACTACACAAAGTCAAGAATAGAGATCCAATCATCAACAAATTAACATCATAGTAAGTATTCTAAAGATAGAAAATGTTCAACAATTTGTAACTAATGCTAATTTATATCTCTTCCTAATCAACATACTAAATTAAAGGTGGTGATACACAAATTATGACCTAAGCAATATTCAAACAAAGCTCAATTTTGATTTAAATAGTATATAGGTGCATGAACGAATATGGTTCAACTTTTTATTGCCACTCTAAAAATCCAAATCAAAAGTTTGAAAAGGAAATCTATAACACATCTGCATTATCTTGGTTTGGTAAGGAAAACCCGAGCCTAAAACTGAAGTTAAGGATAGTTAGAATATATCGCAAGTGCGATATATTGCACTTTCATTTTTTAAGAGTTAGAAATCACACTTGCGATATATCGCAAGTGCGATTCTGAAAACTAAAAATAAAAAATAAAACAGTGGCCCACAACCTTTTTTTTTAACATTGTAGGCCGCAAAGAACGGAGGAGGAATAAAACGGAGGAGAATTTTGTCTTGGAAGTAGTTTGGAGGGAGAAATTTGAATATGGAGATTAATGAGGTGGATTTCAATGGAATCCAGGTCACTGTATTGTTTGGAATTGCTTTTATTTTTCGTTTTTGTTTGTTAATTTAATAAATGTTTAATTAAAACAAACAATCGAATATTAATTCTTTTGGAATTTGTTATTGTGATATTAACAGATAATGCTAATCCTGAAGTAAATGTCTATAATAAAACCACTAATAACCCAAACACAAACACAAATCCAAACAACAAACACATGGAGGAGGAACACGATAACAATTCGAAAATTCTTGCTTGTTTGGGTGCATTGAGATGCTTTATTTCACGTTTTAGAAGGGGGGGGACATAAGATGGTCATTGTGAGAGGCACCTGATAACATAATGAATAAAATTTCCAATTCCCAAGGAGAATTATACAACATTAGATCCTACAAGGATTCCTAGAGGCAATACTATTCCGCTAGGATGAGCTACAAAGATGTAAAACAATTAAATATAACAAAATACCATTTTTTTCACTATTTTGAGACCCTAGCACAGGATTGGTTCCTCCCACCACTCGACCACACATTTCTATAAACTGATGCATAGAACGAAATATTAAATCCAACTGGATGGATTGATAGAACATGGTCTTCGTTGAAGACACTCGTGGGAATAGAGACATCCCATTATATTTCCTGAGGATATTGTATAGCAAGTTTATATTTGCTAAACACATAAATTACTTTGATATTTTTGCGTTCTAGGGGGTAGGACATGGGATTCCCCAAGATAGGCAAGGGGAAATGAATGATCCAAACTGTGTGTGACGACCTCCACCAACACTAAACCCCCCTCAGTTATATCCTCCAGTGAGTCTTGTGATTGATGAAAAACAAGATGAATTATTCGATTTAGCAGATACACTGCTTCGACATGGGACTACTGTCGAGGGAAATGTAGGCCAAGGGGTTGGAACATTTGAGGCTCACTCATCTGAGGCTAGATGATCATACACAAAGGATCCAATTAGGTCTCTAGCCCCTACCAGAGATAGAGATCACACTGGACATGTAGAGGGTTTATAGCGTTACATCATTCTACATCCTTGAACATCTTGTGGAAGCATATGCTATGGGTCTTCTTCATAGTTTCGTAGCGATGAATTACTCCAATGGGTAGGTCAAACTCATTCTTCACATAGTCTATGATTTTTTAATCACAGTTTTCAATTATTTCATAAATTATTTATATTTTAATTATCTCACAATATATGTTAACACATTTACAACTAGTGTCCAATGACACTCTATATTCCCAAAATCTTGTCATTGATGTCGATGATATTAATGGAATGGTCAATGCTGCATATGAGTTTGGTGCTTCACCATGACATGTAAGAACATTAGTTTTTAATTTATCATCATGCTTTACATATTTATAGTAGGGATTGGCACATTTGATACATCTTAATCTTGATACAATATATTTTATGTAGGTTGGGCACAATGAGTTTGTGACATATGAGACAAGTTCGTCACAGGTAGAGGAAGATTCAAAATCTCAGGTATGCTTTTAATTATGCTTGTAATTATGCTTGTAATTATTCTTGTAATTATTCTTTTAATGATTCAACATGTATGCTTTTAATTATTGGAATTTGTCTAATTGTATCTTTATGTTTTTTTACATAGCAACATAAGTTCGATAGAGTTACCACCAGAGCGACCTTACTTAGTGATGCATATGCCCATCCTTTTAGGTTGTTGTCAATTATTTCACCCACTGGTGGCCCACCGCTTCAATTCCACCAGGTATATGTATATCTCGTTTATTTTTTTGGCACCATATTACAAAAGTTATTGTATCTATGTGTCCGCAATTGTCCCTCCATGTAGTATAGTTTTATTTGTAGATGCAAGTAGCCTTTTGGTGCACCCATTGATTTGATGACATTGAAATATATTATTTTATGCATCATTCTATAGAGGGAGTGGTGCTTGAAGGGCATCGAATCAGGGTTACTAGTGACCCACTTCTCCCCCCCAGGTACATGTATGTGTCTCTTTCTTTGAAAAAGTCATTGTCCCTCCATGTAGTATGGTTTTCTTTGTAAGTGCAAGTAGCTTTTTGGCATACCCATTGATTTGTTGGAATCGACATATATTATTGTATGCATCCTTCTAGTGAGAAAGTGGTGCTTGAAGAGAACCCAATCGGGGTCGCTGGTGACCTCCCTCTCCCCCCCAGCTACATGTATGTCTCGCTTTGACTAAAAAGGTCTTGAGATTTCTCATCTTTTATAGGGTTTTACATGTATCTAATTTTTGGTACCATTTATTTTTTGTAGGATGTTATTGAGGCACCAACGTTGTCGGATAAGGACTCCATTGTAGAGACAAGACACCCATATCTTACAAATGACCATGTTCCCGCAGTTACACCACAGACTACCATCACTTAGACACATACAGTAAGTAAAAATGTTATATTTGCTTGGAATTTGAACAAATGTACAGATAAATTTGTATTTATTTTTATATATCGGTAAACTAACTTACACATTTTTGTTTGTGTACATTCTCTAGAAATGAGATCCTATCCTTATGTTCATCGTTTGGGAACACCATTGAGCATCTGAAAAAGAAAGATAAACTTCTCAAAAGCCACTGATAATGGGACTGAAAGGGGGGATAAATAGAATTCATGTATAGGGGGATACATACATGTACCATTTTGTTTGTATACACATAGATGTACAATAGGATCGTGACTATTTTGTATTATGCCCATGGCATTCCATTTTTGAAAACATTATATGTACATATAATATAAAGCAAGGTTCATATTTTTATATATGGTTGACTTTATATCAAAACATGATATTAATTATATGCCTTTTACATATGCTTAACTATGTGCTTAATTATGTATGTGTTTAATTCAAATGATACTAAATGTGTGGTTCACCATCAGAGCTTTCATCTCATCTCTTCTTCAAATGTAGTAGGTTCAACTTCAATTTGAAAGTAATAAGTACTGTATAAGTATGGAAGAAAATATTTATACCTTCTTGAAGGCCTACGTTATCTTCTAGATCTTCTAACATGAGATATTATACTATTGTGATTTGAGAATTAAGATTATAAGTAACTACAAATCAAGGTTTATCTTAGATCCTTAGTGTTTCCATTGCAGTTCACTTCCACTTGAATCTTCCATGAACTGCACTCCATTCCCACTACATGGTTGACTTTGTTTATGGTGTGGACTGGTTATTTATCGTAATTTAATCAAAACATAAGGATCATAATGTAATTAAACACAACACAAAACATGAAATTGTTCATTTGTTTTCATTATATTGATGATCTGCATGAGCTAATGAACTTGTGAAACAATGTGAAGGAGGTTTTAGGTAACACTACAAAATAGCGACATAAAAAACAAATGAATGTCCCTTTATGAGATTATAGACCTAATCATGACATATCATTATGTGTTATTTATGTTGAATATGTTCTTTCTGTATGATTTCTTTTCTTTATAAATTCCATTTATCTTATAAATAGTGTGGCGAGAAGAATCATGCATGTGTTTTCCCGTTGAAAAAAAAAGTTAACTCATATGCTTCTTCAAATGTGAATGAGTTTTATGAATTGTTTCTATGTACAACTTAACTTATTACATAAGGTTTGTTTTTACAACCATGCCTCCACAGTTAATAGTAGATAATTTTCGTTAGTATCTCATTTTTTCAACCCACATAGACTCTGATTTATTCTTCACATTAGATCCTCATTACAGTTTTCCTCAAACCCTTCTAGTTGCTTCATGTACAATTGGTGAAAAAGTATATTTAAAATAAATTCCCTTCTGTTGAGCATAACTTTTGAGCATAACTAGATCACTTCCCAACTTACCTAGACTCTTGCCTTTATTCCCTAGCTCTTACACTACCACACTAGCCTAATGTTAAACCACTCCTACCCTAACCCTTCTCTATCTTACCTTAAACTGAGAAAAACCCTATATTATGAAATCAATGTACAATGTAGTCACAGGGCCATGCAAACAAGGTGGATTAGGCCCCCTAGATGTAATCCCATGCTAGGATACAAACATATTCAACAGTTGAAAGTCTCCTCAAAACGTGGTTCAAGGACACTTGATGAATTTCAGTCTGGGAGGGAAAAACCAAACGGGGAAGTAGAATTGCATTTTTTTGTCTCCTGCAAGTGCATATGGGAAGACTACCAATAGTTTCATGGTTGAGGTTTTTGCATATTTGACCCACCAATGCAAGAGTTTCATTCAAGGAAACTGAGCAAAACCTTAGTTTATGAAATCAAGGCATAATGTAGTCACTGAAACATGCATACATGATGGAGAGGGTCCCTAGATATAATGTGCATACTAGGAGATGAACAGATTCGACGGTTCATTGATCCAACCTCTTATCGTCGATTTATGTACAGTTGAAAGTCGCCTCAAAATGTAGTTCGGGTATTATAGCTGATTTTAACATACCCGGTATATCATGTTTGTATGGCCTTCCCTGTCCCTAGATAGACTCTTTGAACCCCCTTTTCTCAATAGATACTTTGGTGTTCCAAGGATTCCCTTAAAAACACCTTTTTATTTCTAGACACGGGTTTTAGGTTGATATCCACGTGTACACTCATCTTGCTCCACTATAGTCTGCATACATCGAGAAATGTGCATAAAAACAAACAAATGGAGTTTCCTCAATGAGTCCCGAATAGATTGACTCTTGGCCTTCTACATGCCTGGAAATGCTCCAACTCAACCCTTCATTTCCTATTGGAGGGATATATATTGAGCCTCTTTGATACATCCGAGGATGAGAACACATGAGAGAAAGGAAAGTATAGTGGATTGTTGCCCCATATTATACATGATTGAGTCTGCATCCCTTTGTCATTTTGAGCACACATTGCTATTCATCCCATGTTTTTGTTTTGTTTTGTTAGCTTTCCATTGTGATGGAGGACTCAGTTTCTCCGTTTCGCAAGATGCCGACAGAGTTTTCCACTGTTATGTATGTTCATTATTAATAGAAATATCTATTTCTCGTCCGATACATGTGTGTGACTATGAATATTGTTATCCATGGATGTAGTTGCATATGATTATAATTGTTGGTTATATATATGCTAGAGTAGGCATAACACTTAACATATATCATGCTTGGTTGTTTCATTAGTGTTGATAATGAAATGTAGGTACAAGCATGATTGAAAATCTCAATGGAGATATACTACAACCGTCCAAAATAAGTTATGTTATGTATCCCTTAGTGTTATAACTTTATATCTCTATTGCATATGAAATGAATTGATTTCTAGTGTCATTCAGTCTGTTGTGGTCTATCCCAATTCATAGGTAGTTTCTCTCCATAACAGAATTGGCGACTCCACTAGGGAAGTTCCTTTTCGTTGGGGATTGGATGCATGATATGTTGGAATCACTCTTTGTTCCTTTGTTTTTCTTGGTCATGTTCAGAAATTTTTTATCCCATTGGTTTCTCATTGAAATGATTTAAGTCTTTGCTTGGTTTTTTATCACATTTTCTCTTGTTTTACGCGGGTTTTTAGTATACAATCGTGTATACACATTGGTTTTTTGTAAAAAATCATGTATACACATGGTTTTCCTATGAACAATCATGTATACCCCTCTTCTTGAGTGTGAACCTAATGTTTGAGAGATGCTGGGTGAGTTCTAACTGTTGCTGATTATCCTTGGGTGCTTTTGGTGTCTCTCTATTCCTTATGTTTTTTACCAAAGACCTTGTTTCTTTGCTTCTTAGTTAGAAGTTGTTCTTGTCATCCTTTTTCCTTTTTTGTTTTGGTATTATTGCATTAGATTTCTTTTAACTCAGTGTCTTTCTTGGATGATGTATGATAGTTTTTGCAGGGTTTGGGAGTTGTACAGTCTTTTATTGTATTTCCATATCATTTATTTCAAAAATACAAAAAATGTTTTATTTTTGGCATGTTCGTGCATTTTTTCATTTGCATAGTACTTGAATTAGGTTTTCTTAGTTGATTAGTGATCAGGATTTCATATAGGAATGGTTTCATTAAAATTTGAAGGAAAAAACTATGCATCTCATGTAGTGGCATACCCCTTTTTTACATTTAAAGACAAAACTGCACTTGGCATTGTTTGTTAGGTGTGCATATTTACTTTCACTCCTGAGTCATAACATCTTTGGTTGCATGATCATTTCCTTTTAGTAATCACAACCTATAAAATGAAGCCTTAATTTAAAATGAATTATACATTTTTATTTGATAGAGTGCATCAACAAGCTTAGGCTATAGAGTCTTTGAATAGGAATTCATGAGTAAATTTCTCCAAGACTACAAAACAAAATAAATAGGTGTCTGTAAAAGAGAGAGAAAGAGATAAATCCTTGGTATAATTAGTGTCCTTAGGAAGCTCCTCTTATATAGCAGGTAAGCACCAGGAAGCATATGTGTTTGTGGTGGGGATAGCCCCTGGCCACTCCCTATGTAATGTCGAAGATATTTCCAGTATATTATTCGTATCTAGGCGATTTTCAGGCACCTTTGGTGCTTTCGAGCTTAGGGATTTGTTATCTTTCCAATATGGTAGATCCCTCCTGTGAGTGTCCACCTGAGCATTGGTTGTACTGAGGTAACCCTAGTTTCCTTACTTGGGTATCACATAGGTTACTTGCAGAGGTTATTCTGTGAGTATCTTGGCTAAGTAGGGGTCAGAGATCACATCATCTTTATGTGTTTAAGCTGAAGGACACTATACATTCTTACATAACTCTTCTTGTAGTGTATGGGAGTCTCAATCCTCTCCTAGGTGAGACATACATGCTACATTCATGAGATTATTTATCCTACCCCTTTTCTTTATTGCATTTTGGCTTAAATTCTATTAGGAGTGTGCTCTATGTGCGCTATATTTCTATAGGATTTGTAATTATTCAAGTATATTTATTTTTGTGGAGTCATCAAAGATCGATGACCGACATCTCTTCACTCTTGAAATTTAGCAGGGCTTCCTCCTTCTACGTCTCCTCCTCCTTCACAGAAGAGGCTTAGACAATCTAGACGGACTCATACACACTGTGATTCACACACCGATATCATCATGAGTCATACATATGAGATCCTAGAATCCCCTCCTTCTCCTTCTTCCGAGATGGGGAATGTGTCATTTAGCGTAGATTGGATTCCCTAAGAAACCGATCCTATTGAGGTTGGTACATCATATAATGCATGATCCTATTTTTCATATTATGTAAATAATAACCGACGATCTTCTCCATGAATATTGAGCAATAAGAATCATCTTGTTCCCTCTACCACTTTCCCATTTATATTTGGCATGCCACACCTTATAAAACTTGTTTCATCACTTGTTGTAGATCTTGGTATAGATCCTAGTACTATCCTTAGGAGCACTGCCATCTCTTTCCATGCGGATAGGTTTGGTAGTGGTCATATTGCACCTTCCACACCCTTTATGTGAGTATTTTCATACCCATTACCTAGGCCCAATACTAGTATTCATTTGCACAGAAATGGCCCTAGACATGTGAACATTGGAAGCACAACTTACATCCCATCCTATGTTCCATCGTCCATTGCACCTATTCCTTTGAATGCATTTCTCTTAACACATACTCCCAATAGCTCACACGGTTCTTAGGGATGGAGTACTATTTCTAGCCATGTTGTTCCCTCATTTGCCAGTACCTTTGTGTCAAGAGGTTACACACCTCCTTATGTGTCTACGGGGTCAACTCATCTATTAGTATTATAATTATGGCAATGTAGAACCCCAGTCTCAAGGTATGCCAAATTATAACATTCTTGTGTATCCTTTTATGGGTCATGTGAGAGGAGTCTATTATCCCACTGGCCAAGGCCAGGGTCTTTACAACAACCAAACTTATGTGAATCAGTCTTAATAGGGGGCATGGAACCATATGGAACAACCTAGGCTCCCTTTCTTAGTTACGTTGAACTTGCATGATGTGTGAAAATTGACCAACGATCTGCTTTCTCATGATCCGATGTGGCTGGTTGTTCCCTCCAAGATTCCTTCGAACAATCCAAAGTTTGAAGCTAAGAATGGTGAGGACCCTAGATAGAAATTTACCACTTTCCACCTATGGTGCTCTTCAAATTCGTTGAACCATGATTCTATTTGTTTATGAATGTTTCAATGCACTCCCACAAGTCCTACGACGAAATAGTATCTAGAGTTGTTTGAGGGCACATATTGGGCATGTAGTGACCTATCCATGACCTTTATGAACCATTTTCAGCTTCCTGTGCATTATGATTCTGGTACTGAGATCTTGTTGACATTTTGGCAAGACAAAGCAACACATATTTCTGATCATATTCAAGAGTAGCGTAGACGAAAGCAGTTGATTAACGCCAACATTACTCCATAGATCCTTTTGGAATGGTTCCTCAAGTCGTTATTTCCAAAAAGGAATGATGATTTCTTCATATTATATTGTGAATTAAATGTTTATGCTTTTTATTAACATGTTTCTTTCCAAGAAGTAGTAACTAATGATGTATGGAGAAGTGCAATGCAAAGAGAGTATGATGCTCTCATAAAAAAATGGAATTTGGAGGTTAGTTGAGCCTCCAATTGGTATCAAACCTATTATATGCAAGGGGATATGCAAGAACAAGTATAAAGCATATGGCTCACTTGACAAGCACAAAGTGAATCTTGTAGAAAAATGATATGCACATAAAGAAGGTGTTGATTAAACAGAAATAGTTGCTCCTACAACAAAATGGGGCACTATTTGAACTTCATTTTCATTAGCAGCACAAAAAATATGGAAAATACATCATATGGATGTTAAAAAAACCTTCTTGAATCAAGACTTGAAAGAATATGTTTTTATGGATTAGTGTGGAGGTTTTTCTATAAAAGGCCAAGAAAAAAAGGTAAGCAAATTGGTTAAATATATTTATGGTTTGAAGCAAGCACCTCAAGCATGGTATGAAATGTTAATTGAACATCTTCTCAAATTGAATTATAAGTATTTCAATGTGGATGATACAACTTTATTTCTCAAGAAAGTTGGAATATCAGATGTATATCCAGTTGTTTATGTGGATGATGTATATCTAGTTGTCTATGTGGATGATTTGGTTATCATAGAAGATAAAAATGATTATATAGCTTCTATTAAAACAGAGTTGAAAAATGTTTTTGATATGACAAATTTGTGGTTATTCCATTATTATTTAGGAATTAAAGTAGATAAAAAACCAAAGAACATTTTTATTTCTCAGAAATGATATGTTGGAGAGTTATTGAGTGAATTTGATAGGCAGGATTTCTACACCAATGGAGCATAATCTAAAGTTTACTTCAAATGAAGGTAGTAAATTTGAGGATCCAACAAATTACAGGAAGCTTGTTGGAACAATGGAGCATAATCTAAAGCTGACTTCAAATGAAGGCAACAAATTTGAAGATCCAACAAATTACTGGGAGCTCGTTGGAAGTTTAATTTATCTTACTACTACTAGTCCCGACATAACTTTTGTTGTAGGAATACTTTCTAGGTTTATGCATGAGCCGTGTGAAGGTAATTGGAATGCAACAAAAAAAGAGCTCCAATATTTAAAGGCACTCAATCTTATGACATCCAACATTCTAAAGCTTCACACTTCCATCTCACTCGTTATTCCGATTATGATTTTGATGGAGATAAAGAGCATAGAGTTTCTACTTTAGGTTATTTAATGAAACTTGGATAAAAAACTATCACTTGGAGATCAAGAAAGCAATACATTCCTATTGATTCATGTTCCTGTTGATTCTACAACTGAAGTGGAATATGTTCCAGTAGCTCAAGCCACAAAATAAATCATTTGTCTTTCTAAAATACTTGTAGACTTGCATGAGAAACAAATGCTTCATCGCCTCTCTTTTTTGACAACTCTTTTGCAATTCAATTGAACAAGAATAAAAAATTCCATGATCGAACCCAAAATATCAACTCCAAATATCACTTGATTCGACATCATGTTGAGTCCAAAACCATTCATTTGACACATTCTTCTACTTTCCAGCAAATTGCATTTATCTTTACAAAAGCATTGAGCCATGAAGAATTTAAAAAGTTTAAAATGCAGCTTGGCATGTGATATGTCCCTTCGAATTAAGAGGGGAATGCTGAATAATCCTTAAGGGTTTCATTGTAAATAATATTTCAATTATTATTTAGTAAAGTATTTAGATAACCGTTTTGATTTCTTTTATATGTAATACTCTTCTACAAAATAATACATTAATTACCACTACTTGTTTCAGAAGAGACTTAAGTTCATAAAGAGGATACAATTAAGTTGAAATCTTTGTTATAAATCCAATGCAAGTTAAATTTGAAGGGAGCGAGGGTTTATATCAATTCGATGAGAGATCGTGGGAGATAGGGAAGTGGTCAAATTGGGAATATTTAAGAATGGATGATTTGTAAGATGACAAAAACATGAGAAAATAGTCTCTTACCAAGAACCTATATCTAGGCGTTTGGCTATGTTGTTGGAGCTCCTTCTATGATTAAACCAAGTGAGGCCGATATCGTGGGTTCAATGTCGACTAGGAACCTCCTATTGATCAAGGAGTCAAAGAGATCTAAGAGAGGGTCGCTATGAGCAAGAAGCCCCTAAATTCAGCGGAGAGGCCCCTCAATTTAGCGTTAGAGATGGTGAAGTTTAAATCCCCGCAGATGATTAGGTTGGGGAGAGTAACAATGTTATGGGAAATTGAAAGAAAGTATTTCTTCATATTCTATATCTTAATGATACAATGTATTGCATGGGATAAGGGTATGTTTGAATGTGATTTGAACTAGTGACCTTCTTTACAACATGTGACTTCATGTCGACTAGGAACCTCCTTCTATGATTAAACCAAGTGAGGCCGATATCGTGGGTTCAATGTCGACTAGGAACCTCCTATTGATCAAGGAGTCAAAGAGATCTAAGAGAGGGTCGCTATGAGCAAGAAGCCCCTAAATTCAGCGGAGAGGCCCCTCAATTTAGCGTTAGAGATGGTGAAGTTTAAATCCCCGTAGATGATTAGGTTGGGGAGAGTAACAATGTTATGGGAAATTGAAAGAAAGTATTTCTTCATATTCTATATCTTAATGATACAATGTATTGCATGGGATAAGGGTATGTTTGAATGTGATTTGAACTAGTGACCTTCTTTACAACATGTGACTTCATGTCAAGTTAATCACTAATAAGCTCAATAAACCACACTGGTGCTAGCCATAAAAGTATGCCTTAATATGTGTATAGATATTGATATTCTTACAATTTTGTTACTCTAGATTTTGTCATTTCATTTTGGTATAAGAGACCACAAAAAACTCTGCTTTTAAAAGAGACAATAACACATCATAAACATTCTGAAAAATTCTTGACCTATTTTGCTCAGTGAAACTTTAAGGCTGCCGTCCACAAATATTTGCTTCCCACAACTATATGTGAGCTCCAAAACATAAAGGCAAAGATTATTAACTATATGTCAGCACACAAACATAAAGGAAAACAGATTTTACCAGGAACCATATAACCAATGTTGCCTGCAACTAATGACACATTCCAAGGTACCTGGATGATGCAAGAGCTTGGCTACGCCAAAATCTGCAACGTACTCTTCAAAGTTGGAGTCCAATAGAATATTGTTGGATTTCAGGTTGCAATAAGGATACGAAACTGATAATCATGCAATTTTATATGGTATCCAATTTAGATTCTTGAGTTTCTCCCATAACTCTTCAATTTTGTTTGTAAATATTTTTTTTATATTTTATAAAGAATTGTGCTATAATGAATGTTATTGAATGTTATTTAAGATAGTTAGTGTTACACAGAAAATTAGCTTCCAACCATGATTTATTAATTTTGATATTGTATATATATAGTACACATTAACATTATTTTTATGGAAGTGGATAAAATTATTCTAATAATAATGGAGATTGATATATCAAAAAGTTATGCTAAAATTCAAATTGAATTTATGAAAGTGGATAAAATTATTGTAATAATAACAAAGATTGATTTAAGGAAGAGTTAATTTACTAGATATATTTACGATAATTAATATTACAAATAAAGATTTAGCTTCACACCATGAATTAGATTATGGATTTTCTATCCTCTTGTATTGTATAGTTCTTATTTATGAATCTCCTTTTAGATTTTTTTAATCAACACCAATGGAGAGACCACACTACGGGAAATATATTAGAGAGGATCCATAAGTAGGGTATTTTTATGAAATGGTTGTAGATTTGAATTATTAATAAGGCGATATCTCGATTTGTAGGGACAATTCAATTGGTCGAGGCCGAATGAAATGAATTCCTTGGAATGTAGTGAATGTCAAACAAAATCATAACTTAAAATAAGTCACATAAGAAATTAGTGATCAACTGCGTAATAGAGAATCACCCACTTAGTTTGTCGTTCATAAAAAAGAAAGGAATAGTTGATAGACTAATGACCGATTAGAAATCCCATGTATTGCAATTAAACAGGTGAACAGCCACATCTTCCTGAGCATGAATGGACACACCATTTTGTTAAAGAGACAATATTCTATATAAGTACTTAAACTATTCATTGTCAGCCTCAATGATTATATCTTTCTCTTTGGCGTGTAAAGTTTTCTTGATTCAACTCTTTGTTTCCCTTTGGTGTGTAACGTTTTCTTGATTCAATTATGGAAGGCGCCTATGATCTGGAAATGGATAAAAAAGCTGCTGAAGAACTAATCCACCAAATACAAGTTGCTCGGGAAAAGATGGAGAAATCTTCCTTCTATACAGAGTTTATGGAGCAAATGAAGGATCCAGAAATGAAGAAACGAATAAAAAAAGTGATAGACAGAGACCCTCATCATTCACAGGTACAACTCGTTTTGTATGGCATTGGAAATCTGATCGAGGAAAGTAGATATGTGGAGCACAGGTATATGCAGTTGTCCCTGGCATTGCTGTTGAGAGAGAAATTTGAGTGGGTGAGTGATATCGTGGTGTACGATCCAGCTATAACGTCTTCAGTGGAGAAATTTGTTTTAAATGCCTTCGACTGCAGTTTTCTTTCTACTAACGAAGAGTGCAGACGCACAGTGGACAGGCCCACCCTATTTTACCTACCACATTGTCACTTCATTCTCTCCGTCAATGTATTGGAGGCAAACTTGAGACCAGCCAATATGAATAAGATTTTTATACTATCCAACAGTTTTAAGTATTACAGTCCATACAATGCTGGCTATAGCAAAGTTACTGACAGCAGTATTAAAGCCATTCTGAACAGCGATAGCATAGTGCATGAAAGACCGTTGCCATATCCGCAGGCTAATTCACGTTCTGATCCTGATTATGTGTATTTCAGAGCGTTCGATCTTTTAAGCTGGCATTTTTTTAATGCATAGATTTTTCCTTATAAGACGATCTCAAATGATCTAGTATTTCATTTTATTTTACTTTTGTGGTTGTTAGTTTTTCATTTCAATCGTCTTTAAGCAGCAGTAGTTGAGCATTAGTTAGTTTTCAATTACTTTAGTTTTTAGTTTTCTGATGGTTCGTTTTCATCAAATTATTTCATATTTTTCATAATTAATAAAATAGTAAATAAAAATAAAAATAGTAATGAAACAAAATTAGTTTTCTAATGGTTAGTTTTCATCAAATTATTTTTATATTTTTCATAATTAATAAAATAGTAAATACAAAAAATAATAATATAAAACAAAATTTTTAATAAAATATTAAACACAATCTATATACAATTTTTATTTTATATTTCTATTTGTCACCAAAATTTACTCCTTCTTTATCTAACTTCCTTATCTTGCATTAATTTAATTTAACTTCCTTACCATTTCCAAATTCATTCAAATTCATGCTGACATTATCAAACATCAATACACTAACATTATCAAACATGAATCCAATGGAGCCCAGGATGATAACCCTGCACATTATTTTTTAAATCCAGATTTCAGTGCACCACCACCTAGATACCACTGCACTAGCACTCTAACATTGGATAAACAACACTAGGAAAAATTGAAAGTAGAGAATTTTGCAATTTTTTATCAAAGTTATGGAGCATTAAGTAGAAAATAAATAACTAATGGATATAAAAAACATTTAAGTGTGCTAGTGACCGAAAAGGAGAAAAAATGAAGGTCTAAAATTTTTCACAATTAATACTTTGGGGTAGGTTTGTCCTTTGTGGAGGAGATTGTGTAGATTTTAGGGGGAAGTTTGTCCTTTGTGGAGGAGGTTGTGTAGATTTTAGTCAATGTACATATTGAGAGAGATGGCGCATTGCTGCAATTATTTTACTAGTGTTCACTAATGATTGAATGTTATTTTCAGTTCATTCGTTATTTTATTAAAAAATAAAATGTTGAATATTTTTTTATTTTTTAAGAATAATGGCATTTATTGTATGTTTTCTTGACTTAATTGTAGTAGAAAAAATAACAATAAATAAAAGGACCATTAAGTTGATGGTTTCCATTACCACTAAGTCCATGTTTATTTATATCTTTAGTATCTATTTGAATTTATATTGTGTTTTCAGGAGAATTTGAATTATTTTGCATTGAATTTTACAAGATCATGATTCTAGGTTAAGTTCAATTACTCATGATATTTGGTATTCCACCTGTCAGTACCAAATTTCACCCAAAGTTCATTTGAACTGATAAACTTCCACCCCTTGAAACTGTAGGCATAAAGTGAGAAAGGTGGCAAAGCCATATTTGTTTTATAATCTTTCCGAAATAGATAAGGTAAATTCAACCTCATGATAACCTTTTAAAACTAAGTCAAGAGCTCAAATAAAAGTGTAACTTCGAACCTTTTAAAACATAAGTCAATAGCTCAAATAAAAGTGTAACTTCGTGTTAAATTCTCAAGGTGGTTTGCACATCGAGAGCTAAGTTGTTTTTGAACGCTCCCTTCGTGATGCGTTATCAATAAAAAAAGAAGACATGTGTAAAGCGTGGTTTATGGGAAGCACATTGGATCACATGTTGTGGATGAGTTATAAAGACTATCCCTTGGTTTTAGGTAGACCAAGATGGTCGGATAAAGGAAGTTAGTCGAATTTTTAACAAAGGAATGTACATATTATTAGTTTAATAATTCTTTTATAAAGAATATGCAACCTTGTTATGTTGATAGGTGTATATATCTTAGAATTTTGGGGTGAACTACTATTTATGCTTTTTCATTTACGAATAAGAATGACATAATTTCATTTAGGAACGAGAGTGAGACAAGTGTATTGTCCAAATTGATTTTATGGGTGTCGTCTAAAATTAAACGAGGATGAGACACGTGTATTGTTATTGATTCTATGGGCGTCGTACTAAATTAATCATTAATAATAAAAAATAGCTTAATTAACATGTGATAAGTAGAGTTAGTGATAGTTGTAAAAATTAAAATTAATCTTCAACTATTAGATTAGTATATACAACTATGAGCTTAACTCCATTGGTTATTAAATACAACTATTAGCTTAACTCCAATGATTCTAGAGCTATTAGCTTAAATTCATCTCTAATCATTGTTATATTGAATAACTACATGAGCTTAACTATTAGCTTAACTCCAATGATTCTACAACTATTAGATTAACTTGAACTCTAATCACTTAAGGCTTAGTCCAACTCCATTTTGGCATCTAGGAGTCTAGCTAAATGTGGAGTCATGTAAGAGTCGAACTCCTCATAAACTCCCACATCTCATAGTTGGACATCTATCTAATTACACCGATAGGTGTATATATCTTAGAATTTTTGGGTGGACTACCATTTATGTTTTTCATCTACAACAAAGAATGAGACAAGTGTAATGTTGAGATTGATTCTATGCATGTCGTCCAAATTAATATTTAACAATTTCAAAAAAATAAAAAATAAATAGCTTAGTTAACATTTGACAAGTACATTTCGTGATAGTTGGAGAAATTAAACTTCAACTTCAACTATTTGATTATTAGATACAACTATTTCATTATTAGAATCAATTATTAGTTTAAATCCATTGATGACAAAACTATTAGCTTATCATCAACTCCAATCATGAATTTTACTTGAATTGCAATTGTTGATATATTAAATTGTAAATTAACTATTAGATACAACTATTAGCTTAACTCCAATGATTCTACAATTTGTGGCTCAACTTGAACTCTAATCATGATTATATTGGACAAAAATTAGTTTAGCTAATAGTTGTAACTTCAACTCTAATCGTGGTTATATTGGATAACTATTAGATTATTCCAATAGTGATAAACATATTAAATTATATTTAGATGAACTCCATCTCATTGCACTGAAACCACCTTCATCGTAGTGAAACCATACACCGAGAACAACAATCAATTACGTAATGTACAACTCAAACCTCGAAAATGGTACATCAATTGTGGGTGCAGTGTTTGAATGTCTTAATGCGATTATTTGGAAATGGGTTTTTTATAGCATGTAGAGGTCGATGTTCTTTAGCGCACCATACAATTTTTTTTAAATGGTTGAGAAATGAAAGAGATATGGATGAAACACTAACAGTGTGTTTTTTAAGTTGAGGAGTGATGATAGAAGATAAATAAGAAAAAAAAGAAAAAATTATGTATTCTTGTTCAAATTTACATATTTGGAATCTACAAAAAAAACGATATCTGTTTCTAAAATCTCATAAAAAATGGAGGTGCGCAGCATAATCAGACGAACTGCTAAACATGAGCATATTGAAAATTTGGATATAATGCTAAATTAGCCATGGTTTATCATACTCCAAGGCATAGGCATGTTGAATCCAAAGCAAAGTACGAAGCAAACACATAGGCATAAGAATTCAATGAAAGCATGGGTGGAGGATTGGCCTTATCATTTGGAGGGAATACATTTTTTAATTTAAACAAAATGGGAGCGCATTTTATTGAATCAAAATGGTAGCACGTTTTATTGAAGAAAAACGAGAGTGCATTTTAGTGAAGGAAAACATGAGTGCATTTTAGTGAGCCAAAATGGGAGCGCATTTTTAAATACTACAATGAATGCTCGTTTTGTCAATTATACCAATAATTTTATTATTTTATGTCCCCCCCTAACTCCCCTCTTCCCTCTAACTATTACTAACCCGCTCTCCTCTCTCTTCCTAACAGTCCACTACCACGTTCATTCTTGCTCTCTCTCTCTCTCTCACGCCTATGTC